>JAUMHG010000060.1:313921-326197 GCA_032359395.1 Enteromius anoplus
TTCTCAGTGTCCGCATGCTGATAACAACATTTTCCAAGCTGATCAGTAGCTGCAAAATTTCCCATGTCTCAATCCAAGCATAAAATAGAACTTAATTAATTCTGTAAAACGAGACATTTTCTCGAGCTCTGATGGCACCATGTAAACGTAGCCTAAACAATAAAGTTTTCACGTAATAACGTGATAATTATATTGTACAAACTTGATATTATATTGTACGAACGTGATAGTATATTGTACGAACGTGATAGTTATATTGTACGAACGTGATAGTATATTGTACGAACGTGATAATTATATTGTACGAACGGGATAGTATATTGTACGAACGTGATATTATATTGTACAAACGTGATAATTATATTGTACAAACGTGATATTATATTGTACGAACGTGATATTATATTGTACAAACGTGATAATTATATTGTACAAACGTGATAAAGCTCAGATTTATTTTTGACCTGGGTGGCAGCTCTACGCTTCCGTATTAATGGAAAGTTTGTGATATAGTTTATTTTAATATTTCTGAGGTAAGACACCAGTTCAATCTGAATGACATGCTGCTGTCAGTCAACTGTTGTGGGAGTGGCCTCTGTTGGTGTGAAGACACACAGACATGCATTTGAGAACGGCTTGATTTCAGAAGAGACAACTTATTCTTCTTTTAATTTAATAAAAATACATGTGCATCTTTATTATTGTGGGGTGGTTGTGTACACACACTCCCAACACACATTTCAGTCCAAACAGCTTGTAAAAGTGCAAGCGGCACCGGATGAGTCCTTTAACAACACACTTAAATGCATTTGTAAATATGAGGACATGGCACACTGCAAGATAGCGCTCTCTAAAGCAGTCTCCAAAACACAAACAAAACACAGCACCAAATCAGCATCAAATCAGTGATGATTTTTTTAAAATTTAACAAATAAAAAGAGTAGTTAGCTAAAAAATTGCAGACACCAACTGGCTAAATTCTTCTTCCCCAAATTGTTAAAACAACAATTATGGGACAAACTCCAACATTTAAATGTGATATGTGTTTGTGGCCTATTTGAATGGGTTTCTATGGAGACTGGAACAGAAGAGCATCCGATCAGATGTTAATTAGTAATAGCGGCACTCATCGTTTACTCAGGAAAAAGGTCTTTATTGTACACAGGTTAAGGTTAGGTTTAGGGTTAGATCAGTATCTAGATATTATCACATTTTTGTAATTGCTGTAGAAAGTACATGTGTGTAAGTATCCAGCTTGTAATGACTCCCCCAGTCACTAGGTGGCCCTAGCACCTGTAGAATTCTTCATTTTGTTCTTGTAAGGCTTCAGTAAGATAATCACTGCGTCCGAAATCGCTTACTTCCCTACTATATAGTACGTGAAAAACAGTATGCAAGGCGAGTAGTATGTCCGAATTCATAGTATCCGAAATTCAGTAGGCGAGAAGTACCTACTGACCTACTGCTTCCGGCCGAATTCTATAGTAGGCATACCATGAACACTTTCCTATCCCGTGATGCTCCGGGAGAGGAGGCATCATATAAAAAAAATGGCGGAAAGTGGAGACGCGGCTCATTTTAAGTGTAAGCACCTCAGGAAGAAAATGTTGTTTATTGTGATTAAATTACACAATCTAAATAAACGGATGACTTATTGAAAGTTTAAATTGTCGCACTGTTGTGACGATGCGTGACACGTGACAACAACAATATGGCGGATGTAGTATGTCCAAGTTCCATTCATACAACCCACATTCATACTATGTAGAACGTACTGTTTTAACGGTCGGGTAGTACGTTCGGTTTTAAACGTAGTACCTACTTAAGCAGTATGCAATTTTGGACGCAGCGAGTGACTCACACGTGAAAAAATTAAGACCCAATGAGTAGCAATACAATGAATTCTACAGATGCTAGGGCCACCTAGTGGCTGGGGGAGTCATTACAAGCTGGAGCCTTACAAAGTGGAACAGGACTGCAAACTAATGTGCTAATGTTTTTATCTATGCATGATTTTAAAAACAGAAATATATTTATGAATATGTTATATTATATATAGGTACATTTAGCAACAGTATTAATATTTGGTGCTCACACATATTTTAAACCTAACCATTTCCAATGATACAGAAAGTAGAGAAGTGCATGTATTTACGAAAGATTTGACACAGCTTCTCTCTGTAGTGTATTGGTTCACAATACAAGTGATGCACATTACTGTGGACTGCCCTTGGGTTGTAAACCTACATACAGGCATATACAGAACATTCAGGGACGTCTACCTTTTAGATGCTGTTGATTAGACTTATTTGAACACTTAATCCCATCTTGTTTGGTACTGGTATTTTTTTTATTATTCTTTATTAATCTTTTTATATGTACTCAACCGCACTTAAACTGTGAATTTATTCGCTGGAGTTCAGAAGAATGTATGGTTATTGCTAATCATCTTATGCACATCACAAGGTTGCACATCTTTTATTTGGCTCCATACAATATGTTATATTTCAGCTGTCAAGATGAAAGTGTTCAGATCACAAAGAGTCAAGTCTCGTTGAAAGTCTTGTAGAAAGATGGAAATCTTAAGCACTTGCCCAGTATGCCCCTTCAAAATAAAAGCAAGTGTTTATGGTATTATAGGCATGCTTAGGCAGTTTTTAATCCTGTTTCTTGTCTTCTGGAGCATTTTTCTGCTTTTCTTAGTTTATAGCTCACCTCAAACCCTGCAAAAAGAAGTAATCTGAACTGGAAGATGTATTGATTGACTGATCTGGTGATGTTTTCCAGCATTAAGCCATCCATACACATGGTGTCTTCGCAGATTCTCCCTGCATCAGTTAAAAGCAGAGTTTTCAGAGGAAATGTTTGCAGATAACGCTGTGGTCGGGTCCAGTCCCGCCCTGGGAAATGAGCACACTAACAGTGCTGTGTGGGACTCTCCTGGCTGGGTGTTCTGGGTGAGGCTGTGTTTGTTGACCAGGTCAGGAATGGAAAAGCTGACTTCCTGTGCTTCTGCTGCCAGTGTGAGACTTCCTGCAGGTGTTCCTGCAGGCACTTTTACACCTCTCCCTGAAAACTGATCTGGGAATGGCTTCTTTTAGATGTCAGAGAGGAAGAGACTTTACTCTAAAATGCACTTGAAAACAAGCTTTATCATTATTGCCTCTTGACATTTAAAGCCAAAGTTTCATGCGATAAAAGGAGGGGCTATTTTATAGTGACCAGTGGCGAGCTGGTCAAACTCCAGAAAGGTCAAACAGCACCAAATATGAACCAAAATAGTATCTGCAGTCCACATGACTCATGTGTGGTATATTTTAAGTCTTCTGAAGTCACATGATGCTCAGAATGAATATCTTCATAATAATAATAATAATAATAATAAACACTGGTTCATGAATGCAACACCCTTTTGAGATTTGGATGTGATTGTGAGCTAGAACAGAGGAGGGTAAGATTCTCGTCTAGTCTTCCATTTATAACTGTCCTATGGCTTTAAAAACAACAAAGAAAGACATTTTCCTGACTGTGCTTTTAAGTACACTTTAAAAACTGCACTCTGTAAAGATGCCAAAATTAATTAGGTTTCAATGTTTTTTGTTGTGCTTTATAAGTACAGTTATTTTGATGCTGATTAACAAACTAAAGCACATGTAAAGTATTTAATTATTATCTCTCGTCTAGTGTCTTATTCGATATAACAGTTAAAATGAATATGTTTAAGCGATATGTTTTGCGTCGGGTCCTGATCACACTGTCGGGGCTTATTTCTGCGGTAACTACCGGCTGCCTGTATATTATCCCGCTTATTACACGGCTACTTGCCACATAAGAAAAAAAAAAACTGAACGTGAATATGAATTAGAAACATTTTATTGGCATATTTGTTTTATATTAACATTTTCATCCTTCCGCGAAACGATATAGTACCATGTGACTAACATTCAACCGTAAGACAATTTATAACATCTACATATGAATATATAACAACGGATGTATTTTAGTTATTTATTGTCACAAGATGGCGCCAAACCGTAATCTTTGTTGTCGCGGAGGGATTTTAAACACAAGAAGTACCGGCTATGTGTTATTACTTTGGAGCGTTTATTATTCGAAAAGAACGAACCTGCAAATGTCTCAACTGACCAATCAGAATCAAGCATTCCAGAGAGACGTGTAATAAATGCTGTTACCTTCACAAACATCTCTCAGTAAGGCTGATAGCTGAAACTGTGACTTATATTACATCTGGTAAAAAGGTGCATAAGGCCCATTAAAATCAGTATGAAATCAAAGTTTAGAATATTTATTTTGTTAGAGCACATTGTTAGTCTTAAAGTGTATGATTAATCTGTCTGTGCGAGTTGTTACACGGATGTCATCAGTTTAATGGCTTGGGCAGAATATCCTTAAACACACACACCTCTAGCCATTAGGAGTTACACTTTATTTTAAGCTGTCCTTGTTATAGTGTAATTATACACTTAAGTACTGGGTAATAATAATTAAGCACATGTACTTGCATGAAAGTTATTGGGTCCCACTTTGTTTTGATTATCTATTTAGACATTCTACTAACGGCGAGTAACTTTGCAACTACATGTCTATAACTCTCAGAGTAGACTAGTTAGGGTAGGTTTAGGGTTAGTAGAATACGTTTCTGATAGTCAGTATGTAGTATGTTGTAAACTCATCAAAATAAAGTGTTAGGAGATATTAAGCAGACAGTCTACTAATACTCTAATGACTGCTAGTTAACATGGAGTTGTGAAGTTACTGACTGTTAGTAGAATATCTGAAGTGGACTATAACGTGTCTAAGTACAAGTAACATGTTTAAGAAAAGTGTTACCTAGTTAGGTTGCCATGAGTGAGAGCCAGGAGGAGTGCTTAAATAAAACCAGGTCATTTGGAACTGGTCACCATACTGACATACTGTAAAGTCAACTCCTGTCTCACCCGGGCTTTAGGTCCTTCTTAATTGGGTCAAACACTCTATAAATTTCAGCTTATTGCATTTAATAATACAGAGCATAAGTCAAATGGACTATATTTGGTATGATTTGGCTACGGTGATATGAAATGCTGTTTTATAGCAAGAGGCATCTTTTCTACTGCATGCTCCATCAGAAAAAAATCAGCAAAGCAGCTTTGTGAAATCAGGAGGAAGAGTAAGTAATAACAGAACTCTGACTTCTTTGTTGAACTCTTACTTTAGGCGATGAATGTGATGCTTGTAAATATGAACCGATGAATCTTCTGAGGTGAATTTCTACCAGTGGAATGTGTCTGATTATCTGCCACGGCCTGAAATGACACATGCTTACATCATCACACGCCAGTCAGACACAACAAACGCTGGCGGCTGGCGAGGGGGAGGATTCGCTACAACGTGAGAGACATTCATAATCTATCAACATCTCAGCTCTGTCCCCAAGCAGGAATTACTGCACAGAAATCCACTTTACAGCCATTAGGTGAAAGTTGTTTCTAAGCCCAACGGAAAAAAAGCAATAAACCTGAATCAACCCAAACTCAAGCTCAAAAATGCAACCAAAATACAAGCATTTACAAATCTGGAGTTCATAAGACACGCATCAGATCTGAAATGAGGGGGTTCATTGAACTTTATTCAGTTAGATGTGAATATCATCAAATTCCTGCATGCTGTGATATTTCTGTCTTTCTTCATCTGAGACAAAGCCTTCAGATGGGACTTTGTCGTCTCCTACAGGCGGAAGCTGGTGCCATCCAGCTAAAGGCTGTGGAATAGCATCCGTACATGATCAGCGAGAGACGGGCTGTGAAACCTGCTTCGCTTTCCAATGCTGTTTAATCCTGAGCTCTGCATATGTGACTGAGAGGAAGAAAGAAAGAAAGAAAGAAAGAAAGAAAGGAAAATCTAAAAAAAAAGCTCATTCCCTCCAAACCAGCAAAACCTGCAGCCTCAGACAGCAGCGTATGAAGCTCGTCCAGCAGCGGTGTGTGTGTGTCTCGCTGCCGGCTCGAGCTCTGTATGTCTGCCCGAGTCAAACACACACACATACACACACTGCCTGCTTTCTGAGAGCTGCACTGCATGTCAGTCCCGTCCACCCACATCTGCTCTTCTGAGGGATCGTCCGGAGTGCCTCGCATGATTTTTGTCTTCTGCAGAGAGGATTGCAGTGTTTTGGAGGGATCGGGACTGTGATGGAGTTATGTTAGTGATTTCAGTTGCTCCGGGACGTTGAGACGAGAGACTGTGAAAATAAAGGCGGACATAATGTGGACCTGGCACCCATGCGTTTTGATGGGATGAAAATTCGAGTGAAATACATATCTGAGTGTGTTTGCAGGAAAAGGATAAACATTCACCTGCTCTGATGCAGTCCTGCCATAAGTTTATGTCAGGTCTGGAAAGGAGAACGGATATGTAAATGTATTCTACCGATCGCTTCACCAGCTTTCCTCCAAATTCTCAGCAGCCGTGTATGACCGCTCAGATCCGTGACCCTGGAGGTCTGCTGTTAGAGCAGGGCATTAGAATGATGTGTACCAGAGACAGAAACTGCCCAGGAGAGATTTAGACAGAATTATAGTGCATGCATGTTCTCACATGTACATATGACAACGACAGAAGTGATGAACACAGTTCATCGTCGTCTCTGGATTTCTCTCTATGTTCAGTGGAACAAAACCCTTACCTGCCGTCAGCGGGTGGTTATTTGCATGCACTGTCTGCAGTTTTTCAGTGCCTGATTCACCAAATTGTGTGACTGTGCCCAGAGAGTCTGTGCTGAGTGCAGCTGGCATGCAGAAGTTTCTGCTATCGTGGGTGCTTTCTGAATGTTGGGATGCAGAGGATACGGCAGACTCTTGTGATCTGGTGTACTTTAATGGCATGTCTTTACTCCAACACTGTAATCCAGCAAAGGAATCATTCCTTAATGTGCTCAAAACTAATTTACCAATGTTAAATCTGCATTTAATACTGGTTACAACTTCTGTGATTTGATGAATTCATGCTGATATGATTGATAGAACATGTACAACACATTACATTTAAATGAAATTCATTGAGTGTTTGCTTTCGACAGATGCTGATATTATTGTGTGATGCAAACTGGGAGTTTTGTGTAAAAGGCATTGAAATAGTGGTTATTGATTGATTTAAATAAAGTGAACCACTATTTCATATAAACCTTTTGAAATATATCAGTTTGGTTGATTTGTCCTTCTGTTCTCTGTATTCTTTTATATGTGTCTTTCCTCTGTCACGCACATGATATTCAGCCAAGCTGATTATGCCTGAGAAACGCTGGCGGTCAGCTGCCTTCTGGAGTTTTTCGGCTAATTGCATCATCTCGGTAAAACAGGGTCGTTAACCTAATTATTTGTCTGTGACTGAAGGGAGAATAGCAGCGTCTCTGCTCAAAACAGATGAAAATGGAAATAGAATAATCTTCAAGCCATTAAAGTGGCTTAATTTTAGATGATGCAAGATATTTTTTAGGGCAAATGTCGTCTATGTGACAGCTTGAAAACTGTACAATGAGAGACATTTGTTTCTTCTCTCAGGTTTTCACCCCCCTCTAATTAAATACACAGCTAGATGATTCATTTGAACCTCTACTTCTTGGTGCAACAATTAGTTAAACATTGCTGTTTATACTGTAACTATGTTTTTGACAATATATGGATCAATTGGCAAATTGGTGGATGAACTGAATAAATTGGTGTTTTGCAGCATTATATTTGTATTTTTTTTTTTTTTTTTATAATTTAATAACTGTGAATAGAAAATAATAATAATAATGCTATATAATAAAGATATTCTGGAAGCTTCAATATGTTAGAGTGTTAGTACATGGCAGCATGTAATCAGTACATTGTTTTGAAAGGTTTTTAGTTAATGTACTCTACATTAGTCGCTTGTATCTTGAGAAACCAGTTTGAGAGTAGCTCCACCAGGGCTGTTCATTAGTGTTTTTCTCGTGTATGTCTGTAATGTTGTCAGACAGAGAAGTACAGCCAGATGTGGTTCCTGAAATGGCATATTTTTGTGGCAGTAACACTTCTCCAGAATGTCCTCCAGATATGGAAGAGTGTAAATCCACGGTCGGATGGTTTTCTAATAATCAGATAACATAGAGCAACCAGGATTTGCCAACTTGCTCTCATGAAAAACGAGACGAGCAGACACAATGTGAGAAAAACAGTCGTCTGGACCCGGTTCTGTTTTAGTCATTTTCCCAGGCCTCTGAATGGGATATTTGAACTTGGCTGATCTTAACAATGTTTTTACATTGCACATATGTTCCCATTACAAATAATCTACGATCCCAAACTCTAGACATATGGTTCATGTGTAGCCATGAATACTTTGTTGAAAGGCATGTCATACAGTTGATTTGTGTTTATGGCTGATAGTATTTAAACAGAACGAGTGGAGACTTCTGATGCCTGTGAATGACATTTAACTCTTTTCACCCCAGGGGAATTAGAAATGAGATTAAATTAGCAACAAAGATGGCTCACTGACTATATGTGTAAAATATTACATAATAATTTTGAATAACACTTATTTCGATGGTCCACTTCTATCATTCTACTTACAGTTAGTAACTCCATGTCAACTAGCAGTCATTAGAGTATTAGTAGACTGTCTGATTTATATCTTCTAACACTTTATTTTAATGAGTCCACAACATACTACAGACTGACTATCAGAAACTTATTCTACTAACCCTAAACCTACCCTAACTAGTCTACCCTGAGAATTATAGCCATTTAGTTGTGAATTAATGACAATTAGTTGACATGTAGTTACAGAGTTACTTATAGTTAGTAGAATGTCTAAAGTAGACTATCAAAATAAAGTGTAACCTAATCTAGACTAACATGCAAAAGGTTAAAAACAATCCATATTTTTTGCAAGGAAAGTGTACAGTTCAAATAATGTGCTGTGATGTACTGTAAATATTTGCTTGATGAGCACTTCAATCAGCTACACAAACATTTTCAGCAGAGTCTTGTAAACTTTCTGTTTAGTGGCGTCTCAGTGTTGAAATTCAAGTGCTTGTTCTTACTGACTTTCTTTCAGTGACTCTGTAATTCAAACATGACGTGACACTCTCTTTTGTGGAACACACTCACATGGCCTCCGCGTGTCTAGGTTTATGACACAGCCATGGGACGACGATCACGTCTGGTCTTGATTGATGCTGGTCCTCTGCAGCGCCGGGGCCCAGGGCCCGTCAGATCCGCAGCACAACACTACTACACCGGTTTGACTGCGCCTCTAACGGCCTCGTATATCATCGTGTCACCAGGCAATTGAGGTTATTATGGGGCAGGGCAGACCGACGGGCCATGAGGTCAGTAGACCGTTAGAAGTGCAGGCTTGACCTACTTCAAACAGAGCGCACTGAACTCTCTCAGACAGAGCAGAAGCTGAACAAAACAGTCACGATGAAAATATGCTTGAGCACAAAGCAACAAGCTGGTCTGAGGTGCTAATAAAGATCGGAGCTAGAACACTGAATCTCCACCAAAACTAATTTAAGACGATGTGTTTCAGTTTTTTATTTTTACTACCTTCTTATATTCCACTTTGACATGCAGAGTCATTGTGAATGGACCATTCATCGGCTGAATCCCGATGAAAGACTTTATTTGTTTGAACATCACAACCAGTCAATGGAGAAGGGCTACGTATTTGTCTGACCAATGACAGGGCGTTTCTTTTTAGCTGCATACAGTACATACAGTATCACACTTCAGCTTTAGTGTAAATTGTTAGGTTGGTAACATAAACTGGTCAATTTAATTGTAACCAATGCCATTTTGACAATAAAATATATGTAGTAATCAAGTAAATAAATACATAAATAATAAGACCAAAAATAAACAGATCACATTTGTGATTTAGATGCTCTTCAGACTCAAGGACACCCTTTACCTGTGATAAAATCACTTTAACACTAATAAAGCAGCAGCAATTTGAAAAAGATAATAATGTTCAAAAAACAGTAAACATGTAATACTATTTATAATCGTTATTAACATGTAATACTGTGCATTAACTTAAGCATAGCTGTGTAAGACTACCAAGAACCAGCAGCTTTGCTTGTTAATGTAGAACGAGCATCACAGATGTGAGCAGACTGACATTTACAGCACTTCAAACGCTCTCATCCAATCAGAATCATAGTGAACACATGATGGAGTAGACGTTTAGCAGATAATAACAATGAATGTAACTGATTGAAGTATTTTGTGCTGCAATTGATGATATCATTGACATTATGGGCATTTCTTTAAACACTGAAAGCCCTGATGAATCTAAGCCATCATTGGTGCCGCAATTGAATTAGCATTTTCCCTCTTAGATATAGATGTAATTCCTTAATGCAGATGTAATAGAGATCTTTCAGAGCCGTGGAGGGAGTCGAGCGCTCCGGTGTATAACAAGCAATTACAGGCACTGCATGAGCTATGATGAAATACAGCTCCATAAGACTGTCTCCACAAGAACAGCAAGATATACCATATTAGTCAGATATGAAATCATTTCTAATATTCCCAGCATGCACACTCTCTGGACAAATTAATTTGTTTGCATATTTGGCAATGCTCTGAACATGCATGATATCTTTGAGCATTGAATTTAAGCCTAAATGTCCACTTTACAGGGTAAACCAAGATAATGGTTGAATATAAAGTGTCTTGTGGTAAAACAGCATGTTTAATTTATCTCACAAACAGTTAAATGTAACTCTTGCACATAACAGAAATGAAACATCTAGTGAGTGCCTGTGAAAGGTTAATGTTGTGTCATGTTTAAAAAAGTCACAATAACGTACTATACAAAGGAACACTTTTTTGTCATGTTTGTGTTTGAATAAAACAAAACAAACAAAAAACGTCTCAGGTTATGTATATAACCCTGTACCTTGAAGGAACGAGACGCTGCATCTACGAGACGCTTTGGGAACGCCTTCAGCGTGACGGCTCTGAATAGTGTGTTGAATCAGCCAATGATGAGTTGGGACATCAGTGGTGGGTGACGTCACTGGCCAGGAAATATAAAAGCACATGGAATGCCGGCCAGCAAACAGCTCCTGTTTTTCAGTGCCAGCAGGGGATCCAAAAGTGTGGCTCCGAGATGCAGCGTCTCGTTCCTTCAAGGTTTATATACATAACCTCAGACGTTCCTTTTCAGGAACTCGAGCTGCGTCGACGAGACACTTTGGGAACGAGATGCCCACGCCTCCAGACTTTTTAATTCCTTGCCTAGTGTGTGGTTGTGCACAGCTAGGTCGAGAGAACAGCAGAACTTGTTGAGGCTCGTAAGTCAAGTTCATCGAATCTGACAAATGTGAGGGGGGTTGACCACCCTGCAGCATCGCAGACGTCGGCCATGGAGACCCCTGACAGTAGGGCCTTCGAGGCCGCCACACCACGGGTTGAATGAGCTCTGTTTGTGCTAGCCTAGTTGGGAGACCAGAGGACTCATAAGAAAGGTTGATGGCATCCACAATCCAACGGCTTAAAGTCTGTTTCGTTGCTGGTAGCCCCTTCTTGGGAGGACCGAAGCATACCAGCAGCTGATCTGACTTTCTCCACAGGGCAGCTCTGTGGACGTACGTGCTCGCACTGGACACATACAGTTCCACTTTTCCTGACCAGGCTCCCTGAAGGGAGGTGGGTTAAAGGCTTGCAGTATCACTGGCTGAAGTGTAACCGTAGGCACCTTTGGACTGTAACCCGCTCGTGGGTACAGGGAGGCTTTGGCCATGCCTGGCACAAAGTCAAGGTGTGTAGGGGCCACAGAAAGGGCCTGAAGGTCACCTACTCTCCTCAGAGAACACAACGTTAAAAGAAGTGTGGTTTTCAATAGACGATCAGAAATTTCCTCTATGGGTTCAAATGGTGGCCCTTCTAACACCACAGCAAGGTCCCAGGTAGGCACCCGGGAGCGTACTGGCAGCCTTAACCGCAGCGCACCGCGGAGGAAGCATATGACCAGCGTATCTTTACCAACTGTATGTCCACCAAGAGAGGAGTGGTAGGCCGATATCGCCGCCATGTAAATCTTCAAGGTGGAGTGGGTGACCCCAGTAGACCCCCCTCAGAGGCCACACTCTTAGCCTCCACAACTCCGGGCGCGGGTGCACTATGGTGCCCCCTGCTTGTGAGAGAAGATCCCGCCTGAGCGGTATCTCCCATGGAGAGCCGTCTAGGAGGGATACTAGGTCCGAGAACCAAACTCGGCCTGGCCAGAACGGTGCTA
>JAUMHG010000060.1:345802-357643 GCA_032359395.1 Enteromius anoplus
CAGCTAATATAAATAATTGCAATTAATCATAATTAATAGTAATTATTTATATCAATATCTATATTCCCTTATTGAGCGTTAAAATATGTTACACGACACATAAGGATGTATTAGTACTGTTTTATTGGGACAAAGTAAAACAGGTTTAGAAACAGCACTGGTGTGACAACTCTGCTCTAATGTCAAATATATGTAAATTATAACACACATCAGTACGACATCTGAATGTGTTGTTGAACAATATCCTGATGATATACTGAAAAAAAACAATGAAGACTTTTTTAATCTGCAGTCACATTACTGGTCATGGTAATGTGTTATGGCAGAAAGCACAGGTCCTGTGTTCCCCAAGGACCATCAGCAGTCATTCTGTTGCTCACTTGCTTTGCGGCTCTTATCTGACACACGCCAATAACACTTGCCACACAGATTACCCTCCCCAATGGACCAGCGTCACTTAATTAACCACAGAACTGAGATGAGCATCTCAGGAGGAGAGATGTGCTGCTGGAGGATAAACAGCATCTGTGGAGCTTCATCATGTGCTCAGTCTGTCTGATAGAAATGACGAGAAATAACCTGATGGTTCGAACATGCACTGAATGATAAAGCTAAACGATTCATGAGTGACTGGATGAAGATTCAGTGTGTATCGTGTGTCGTATCAGACACTTAAGATTGTATCGGCACATTGAAACATAAGGAGCCAAATTCCACAAAGAGGCCTCAAGACAACAGGAAATCATAAATTGGCCTGTGATACCCTGTTGCCAACCTCTCACAAGCAGATCCAAGAGACATTGTCACAGGACAGCTCGCAACATTGACACAAAAGAATGCATATTGAGAATCCCAACTCAGGAAGGAGAATGTCAATATTGTGCAAATAACCAAGATACTGCTCAAAGACACAGCACAACATTATCATTACATGGATAAAATAATTAAAGATTTTGTTAGATGGATCTCCATCCCCCAACTTAGGACCAGCCTGAAATTCCTGAGGAGACCTTTAACCCTTTTCTTCACAAAACTAGCCCAAAACTTCGTTTTCATGCCTATCCAGGCTAAAAAACACTAAACCGGACTTAAATCACTGATATGCATAACTGCATATTACATGAATCCCACACATTGAACTATCATGTGTTAATCACACATTGTATATGTATTTTAAATAACTATAGAGTGGCTCATAGTTTAATATCCATGTTTAGTATGGTTTTGCTTCACTTTTCTTGCTTGAAATGTTTCTTCCCACCAATTCTTAGTCAAATGTATTATATTCATGTTATAGAAATAATTTCCAAATTATATTCTGCAAGAGCGGGAAAATTCGGACCATGTGACTGATGAGATAACATTTGGATTTATGATTTTTTGGGAGGAGAAATATCACCACACCCTGAGCTAGAATGACATCTGTTGGTAAAAACACGATTTTGAGACGTGTCCAAGGTGAGTTTAAAAGCTCAAGACACTATTCAAATTATGCTTTTAGCCTCAGCTCTTAGTTCCAGTCTGCACGCCTGCTGCTGCTTAGCCACAGTGAGAAGAAAACCAATCTAGTCTTGTTACTTTATTTCTTTACTTTCTTTTCGGTCCGTGAGAGTTCTTGTAAGTTCAGGTAAAGTTTTTACCTGCCGTGTCTCCAAGTCTCCGATTGCATCGAACTTAAAACGGACTGCAACTCCGTTAGCCACCACCCGTCATCGACTCCCAAGACTTCCACTACAACTGACTTGCAGCCAATCAGCAACCTCGGGAAACCCCCTTCTGCAGCAGAGACCACAGAAGGAATCAAGTACAAACCTCCAGATTCAGGCTGAACTGGTGAAATTTATATAAATGTTAACCTCATTGACAAACTCAATGCAAGAGCTACTTAATTGATTGATGGTTGTTCAAGCCGATGCAATAGCACCTATTGCTGTAGAATCGGGATTTCACGTTTTCATTCTCTTAAACTCACTCTTTCCTCACTTTCTCTCTTCCTGCAACTCGTACGAATGTGTGAATGCATGTGTGTGTGTGTTAGTTTAGTTTAGGTTTATCCGATAAAGCCATATTTATAATTGAAAAGAGAAGTATCTTGTTTGTGCTTACAAGTAAATGTCTTAAACTGCCGATCATCTTACTGTGTTTATTAATAGTGTTTAGACTATAATCTTGATATTATACCACTCATTCAGTGAATCACAGAACGACTCAAGTGATCCGCTGTAAAACAGAGATTTTGTGCAAATTCCCTATAGAATCTTAAATGATTCTGGTTTGATTCTTTGTCCGAGCTTATTTGCTACATCACCAATCTCACAAACAATCACAGTATGCTGAACAGCTTGGAGCAGCTTGAATTCTGAAATAATCTTAAACAGATTAGATGGAAGCA
This sequence comes from Enteromius anoplus, assembly GCA_032359395.1. Lineage (NCBI taxonomy): Eukaryota > Metazoa > Chordata > Actinopteri > Cypriniformes > Cyprinidae > Enteromius > Enteromius anoplus. The sequence continues at coordinate 348,195 of JAUMHG010000060.1, forward strand.
CTGGGTAGAAACTGTAGTCCGTTGCTGATTGAACAAATGACATGACAAAAAAATATATTCAGAAACATAATCCATTACATTTCTAATGTACAGTACAGTATCTTTGCTCTCTTTTAATTCCATATACTTGTTCTCACTCTCTCAGTTCTCTTTGACTTTGTCAGCCTCCAACATAAGAGTACAGGGGAAAGAGCTTTTTCATTTAAGGTCCCCAAATTATGGAGTGCAACTCATTGGAAATCTTCACATATTTCTGCAACTCCGCAATGATGTACTTACAGCCTGAGCTGCAGCACTTTTAAAGTGAAATGTCCAGAGAGTGGCTCTAAAACACACATTTAATATGTGACCGTGACATGTTTTATTATGCTGGGAAGAAAAGTTGTGGGCGTTTTACTGCCTCTAGTGTTCATTTCATCTTGTACCGTTTTTAATGAAAAAGTACAAAGAGAAAGAAAATATGTCGAAATGATTATTGTTAAACTGTTATTAAATTATTATAAATAATGTTATTGTCAAAACAGACACTTACTAATAAAGTAGTTTGTTTACCTGCATGCCACGTGATTATTATGCAGCGTCAGAGAACCATGAACATGTAAATGTGTTCATTATCAGTTCAGTATGAATTGCATGTAAATAACAAAACATACTAATTAATGCATTTTAATATGAAAGACAAAGCCTCCTAAATAAGAATGACAAATAAATGAATAAATAATGTTCATCAGCAGTGTTGAAATGATGTGAAAACACTTCTTCAAACAGGTGTTTTCTTTTTGTTTGTTTGTTTTTTTGTAAATCCAGTGGTCAAATGCTGTGTGGCCTTCAGCTTTCTGTGTAATCACAGTCACCTGGCTCACATGTAATGGGTTAGTAGCAGTACTGAAGGTCACTGCTGATGCTGGGAATAAACATACCGAAGGATGATTTCAGGCACCACAGTGTTGTGTTTTGAGGGGAAACGAATCATAGTTGTCTCTGAATGTTCAGCATAAAAATAATACAAACCACCTAAAAAAGGGTGTGTTCATGCAGAATCTGTACTTTTCTTGGGAAGAAGCTGATTTTTGGGTCTGCGGTATGAGTCTGTCCATAACAAGGTTTGCGCTCCCTAGTTGTCTCGTTATTTACATCTGTGCCCTTTCACATGCGTGTACTTAATGTTACTCTTCCCCAGATGTAATTTGTTATCTCCCGTTGATTAATATACAACACCCTGGACTTGTTTTTTTTACGTTCTCGTATGAGTTGCTTGGGATTTGCTTTAAAAAGACATTCCATGTGGGATGAACCTGCAGACCATTAATCTTTTTATACAAGTGCTACCTAAGTGGGTTGGTAATTGGATAACTCATTGTGTCTTGTAAAAACAGAACATCCATAATATCTATTATCTGAAGATTACTCTTTGGGGATTTTCGTTTTTTCTTATGCATAGAGCCGGACGTGTGCATCTATCTTCTCAGCGCACCTAAACTCGTCTTTAATAAGAAGTTTAGGTGTGGGTGGTGAAGCTTCTCTCCCTGCCAAGGATGATATAAAATGAATACATAATTGGTTAATTAACCTCAGCCTCTGCAGGGGTTTCATTTGTCTCAATGCTCTTCCCGTAATGAAATGTGTTTTAGAGCGCCTACATAATTGCATCAGCTCTGAGAAATATATAAATAAGCATCTGTTGTAAATGTACTTTCTCAAAGTGACTGAAATGACACCGTGTTTTTCCCTGCCCTGACTGGCATATCATGCATGTTAAGAGCTTGAGTTTGGATTTATGCTGGGCTCGTAAAAGGTCTGTTTTGTGCCCTGTTTTGTTCTGGGACGGACATGCTTTCAATAAATCTCAGTGTGAAGTAAGTGAGGTAACTCTGAACGCCTCAGGTAAACAGTGCAAGAACCACTGGCGATGGTTTCAAAGGCTGTTAACCTTTCACTTCTCATTTGGACTCTGATAGTTATGTGGAAGTCACCTTTGGCAAACAAAAGATGGAAAGGTACCAAGCATTCCCTGATTTCACGTCAGAATCCATTCAATAATACATTCATACAAATAATAAAACAAAATCATTATACTGAATTATCATGCTTGATAAAAAAAAAACTGGATATGAATAGCTTGCTAGGATTTTGTAGCCTATTATTTTTTTTAATCTAACTTAGTATACGGTTGTTATTTTTAAATAATTCTTATATATATAGTATGTGATTATGTATAAAACTAATTCAAATGCATTCACTTTAATTGTCACACCACCAAAACACTGAAGTAGCGTGCGAAAGTCTTTGGTGCATACTCCAGACAGTGCACTTAAAAAATCCAAAATAAGTATGCAGTATGCAAAATATACAAATAATATAAAATAGTACATTTACAATTTATTCAATGCAGTATGTACACAGCATATGCAAATACATATTGTTACTGTCACCATCTTCTTATTCTTATCAATGCTATTTTTCCACACTGCAGGTAAAGCAGAATCTGCGCACCTTGAGAAAACACTCGTTAAGGTTCTCGACAAAGGTCAGAACAAACAGGGAGACGCGTTGCAGAAAATAATAATATACCGCAATTCTTCGCTTGGGATTAGATTTCTCAGTGGACCGCTGAGTAGGCCGGAAATAGGACTTTCTCCCTATGGTTTTCTGAAGTTGTGTGGCAAAAATCACAGACTCGATTCACATGGGATTAAATCACACAGTACATCTATGAACAATGATTTCCCCCACTCTCCTCTGGCAAAATGAGTCTCATCCGAATATCACATCAAAATCCTTTCATGCTGTAGCTCAGAGTGTGTAGAAGCAGCTGTATAATTTTCTCCAGAGAAGTCATATAACATATTGCAGTTTACTGGTTAGTGGTCAGATAACTGGGTGAGTTTGCTCAGTAAGGGATTTTGGAGTTTGATCAGTACGGCTCTTTGTGTTTTTTGAAGAATCATTGGTTCATTAAGTAAACTGAACTGAACACACTCTGCACGGAAACGCATGTCTTCTAGCCATTAATCTGGCACCTACAGCCTCTGGTTTTCTATCTGCTAAATGCAATCTTTTTTGTATACTATATATATATATATATATATATATATATATATATATAGTTAGTTTTTTTTTGGTTGCACCATTAATCTATACAATTTGATCATTATAAATGTTTATGAAATTAAACCAAATGACCTGGAGGAACATAGGATAAATCACAGAGAATGCAAGTGTATATCATTTCATTTGAAATTATGATCAAAAAGAGATTTGAAATTGTTTAACTTAATAGTAACACTTTATTTCGATAATCAACTTTCTACTAAAGGTAAGTAATTTTGCAACTTCATGTCAACTAGCAGTCTTTTTAGCAGTAGACTGTTAATATCTTCCTAACAGTCTACTCTGAGAGTTAGTAGACATGCAGTTGTGGATTAATGACAATTAGCTGACATGTAGTTACAAAGTTACTTATAGTTAGTAGAATGTCTAAAGATGAATAACAAAATAAAGTGTAACTACCTTAATTACTGATAAACTCAAGTCAAGCCTTCTAGGCCCTTTATACTTTACCAAAGATTATAGAAGTTTTATATTGTGCATTGTTCTCTGAGTTGAGGTTGATTAGGGGGCATAACGATACTGCTAACAAAGGATGATATCAGGCCTGCTGTCACATACGAACACTGTACGAGCGCCAAATGGAAGGATGTCCCGAGGACAGGAACAGTTGGCAGTCACATTTGGCAGGTTACACACTGCTAGACAGGAATGGGTTAGGTCTTGGGGGGACCAGCATTGTAAATGATACCTAGTTATTAGGGCCATTTTGGAACATCAGCAAGCTGTTGTGTCCAACTGCCTCATTACCCTGGTGGTATCTCAGGCTCAAGTTGCAACAAGGACCATAAAGCTAGAAAGTGCTGGTGCCAGGTTTCTTCGCAGTTTCTTGCCCTCTGTCGACTTTCATGTGATGACTTGTGGGCAGATGGATAGAGAATAACACATGTGATCATACTGGCTCCTCCATCAGCAGATGTGCCAGGCGGGCTGCTGGAAACACAGCCGAACCCCCTGCATTCACACACTTCTGCTGCACTCGAGGCTCAGCCTAACTCAGTTAACATTGCTAATGTCTCATACAGGGTAAGTGCTTAATTGTTCAATTCCTAGCGCTTGACCTTGCTGGAATTTAATTAATTAGAGAGGTAGGAAGGTTAATTAGAACTGTGAGATGCTCGTGCATCACAGAAAAGCGCTCGTCTTTATTCAACCTGTCAGGTGTTGCACAAACGGCTTGTCGATTATTGGATTTGTACACTATTAACATTTTGGGCATTCAGGTACTTTGTGTGGCACTGAGACTACAGAGGTAAATGTTTTCTAAACATGCGTTCTGTTATTGGTTGGACAAACAGAAAGGTGAACCTAACCTTACAATTTCGGGTGAGTCAGTGTTGCTGTGTTGGGTTGGCCGAGCCTCAGAGTTAGACTTATTAGGAGAATTACGCTATAGAGGCGGTCTGGAATTGCAGTTGATTCCAAAAAACCTGGAATCAAACAACTCTAATGAAACTACAATCATGTAAACACTTTATTATCAGCTCAAATAGAATACATCAGCTTCATATAAAACCACTTTCTGATGTATAGAAACAATCAGATGTTGATTGTTGATTGAACCTGAAAAACGAATTGATTTATTAAGCATATTAAAGATCACAGATTTTATTATCATAACGTACTTCTGTCATTTTAGTGGCTAATCATAAGGAAAATGATAAATGTATAAAATAATGTCTTGTTCATTAATGTCTTGTTTTTCATGTTTGCAACATTGTACTCATAGGAAACAGGCCTATTCTGGTCATTTAGTCATTCTGGGCCACACCCTGAAACATATCAGTCCATATCAACCCAAATTAATAATTGAATATAAATAGCATTGATACCATTTTCACTCCTTTCAATTTCAAAATGATCAGTACAGTACAAGTTATTTGCTTGGATGTTGATGGCCATTATTTTTGACTAATACGATAACTTTTCATGGCTCATATTGAAGCAAATCAGTGTGTACCTTGAGAAGGGTCAGTTATTTATACATAACGAATTTTCATAATTTTGGTTATTGTTTTGGGCAGATATATATCAGTTAGCCAAAAGCCAATGGACAGCCATGAGTTGTGAGCAAATGTTTTTCAAAAATGTCTAAATTTCTAAAAAAGTGTCTAAGGCTTAAACTGAAATTGTTCATATTATAGCACCATCTACTCCCTGACTCTGCTTGTGAGGAGTCTGAGTACAGGAATGATTAGAAACCAACTGTGAAATCTCGGCGATAGACTGTCTTTGATGCACAGAACATTTTAAGGCAGGAAAAAAAAAAAATAATTAAAAAAAAAAAATATATATATATATATACATAGGCACAGCAGTACAAATGCAATAGAGTTTCAGCACCTTCTGAGTTTACATCTTTAAAGAGAAACCAAAAAAAGCCTCTTGTTGTTGTTTGATTTTTATTACATTTCTACAGATGGGTGGGATTCCACATATTTGAATATGAGCCATATATGAGAGATTAACTCTAAACTCCAGGGCCCATGTAACTTGTGTTTGCATCTTCAAGGCTGATATGAGACTGTGTTCATATTTCCCCAGAGCACACGGCTCCAGACCTCCTGGAATCTACGAGCAGCATATATTCCTCTCCCGCTGATTTAAAGAATCATCCGCTGTGAGGAATGCTGAGCTGTGTGATTTTTCCATCCTCTCAATGCCTGTAATTGACAGGCAATACCGAAGGTAGAATGAATGTGTCTTGTTGAATTATAGCAGGTGCGTGTTGATTTAATAAAGCAGGCGTAAACAGCAGCTCATACTGAATTTTTGATTTACATGTTTGCTCTAGTTTTAAGATGTTTGCTGTTTTGTATTGAGTTGTTGGTCTGAACCATTGACCTATATCTCTGACTAGGTACTTCATGCTTCCGACCAGCAGAAAATATCACTATCGGACAGCTGATACTGTGACCTGTGACCTGCTGTATCAGGCTGTAAATATATTAGTCCTGTGGATGGCTGTAATGTTTAGGGTGAGTTTGTGCAGATATATAGAAAATATGAAATATTTCTAAAGCTCTAAATTCACACACAATATATGTCTGTATGCATAATGTTATGCAGGACATATTCAACATGAACACACTGTAGATATGTATATCTAATAAAAACTGCAACACAAACCTCTAAACAGCTTAGAAATCTTTATGTTAATACACATTATCTAAACTGTTTCTGAAACATATACAGCATAACTCTTTAACAAAGACACTGTTGAATCACGTAAATTAAATGCACTAATAAAGCAGTATTATCTGACCCGTAACATAGTCACATAACCACAGTAAGACCATATTCTTGATTATGAGGAGAATCAGTTTTTCTAATGTTTCTTTTGTGTAAAACCCCTCACATGATTCATGGACCACGGAGGGCATGGCTGCTGTCACTGCTGGACTGTTACCGCAATTATGCCATTGCTAGTCCTTGCCAATATATGAGTAATTGCTTGCTGTTATGCTGGATGAAAAGAAGAAAGAGGTGGAGAAAAACAGGCTCTTAGAATAGATGGAGAGATTGGCAGGAAGATGCGGTCTGTCTTCCCACACCTGCACCCGTGAATGATCATTAATGACGGTATTTCACAGCGCTGGAGGAGACTGTATGAGAGTGGCTTTTTCTTTGTTTAGATGACACGGAAAATCAATAGCTGCTTGTCCTCACCGGAGCACGTCAGCCGTTTTAAAGTCATCACGTTTGACGGGCAAGTGTCCCAAGTAAATAAGATATTGTCAAAGTGCAGTTTCAGGAAACAGCTGAAACACTCGTTTTCACTGTGAAATGGCCTCTGTGCATGAGGGTGCCATAACATTACAGAGGAAATCACAACTGAATGATCATGACACTGTGTTGTGATCTTTACAATACAGCTTTACTGCTGATTTTCACACATGCACTGGCATTTAAAAATGCATTCATAACACAAACTTTGAACCGATGAAGCCAGAACATCGGTTATTTATCTTATGCTTCAACAAAAACAAAAAGGTCTTCAAACCTTAAGGAAATGAAACAGACTGGGTGGTTGTCATATCCTCATATCAGTCAAACTGCTGAAAAAACTGTGCATAAGAAGTCCTTCATTTAAGGATTAGAAACCTTTTTCTTGTTTTACCTTCAAGCCCATTTTAGAGTAAGATCACGTATAGCTTGTGAGTATAGCTTGTGTTTTGTATGGAAGAAATACATCACCGATCCTGAGCATCCACATCTAGATACCAGAGCCGGCGGGATATGGCAGGATTACAAACTGGGGAGATTTAGCTTTGACAAACAGCTTCTAATAACACATAACTCATCATTTATTATCCTCTCGATGACGTGTATGCAGTCATTGTGCTTAATGCAGTCCACTGTATTTCACTGTGTACAATACACAGCATAACACAGCTCTTTCTAATTATCTTGCTACCTGTTTGAGGGATGAGTCTGTATGGTTCTCATAAATCCAACAGCATCATCAGCATCATTCACTGCTTCATCATCATGTCATCTTCATCTCTGTCAGGAGTATCATCATCTGCGTCATCAACACTCTCATTATCACACAAAGAGCCTGTAGGACAGATCCGTGTGTCATTTTGGGTTACAACTTCTGGGCCTAAAGGTCAAATGAATAATGCTGAACTAATGAAGAGCCTATCTAACCTCAGCACGTCACACATCACATGAGCAGATCTTCATCTGTCACAGAAGTGCTGAGGCTTCTTAACGTTAAAAGATAATCTCACAAACCACCACCAACAGATTTATGAAGCTCATGCAACTATTTTCCACTGTTTCTGCACAAAGGGCACGCGGTGAGTCTGTTGAGGAATTGAGGGGACTTTAGCCATGTAGAAAGGCACTAATTCCTCCATTTGATGTAATTATGGAGTCCAGAAGATGGACCTGTTAGATTTATATGCGCACCGGCACGTCCTGACACAGGAATCCTATGACATGTACTAAAAGGGGCATTTGTCATTGAGCGGATGTAAATGTATGCAGCACACTGCCTATATCACAGTAATTACAGCCGTCCCGTGATTCACGCTCGCTGCGTCGCCTTCTGCCTTTCAATGACTGCGGCTGTCAACCGCATCTTTTTTTTCTTCTTTTGTTGCATTTATTTTTCTTGGCAGTGTTTTGCAGAGTGCTTAATTATTATAATAAATAGGGAGTTTATAAGATTATAAATTGTATGTACTGTAGGAAAGTTTATTTCTTTAACACTCTTTTCCCTCGTGCTTTACTTCTGATGTATTACAGCAATATTTGTGTTCTTTGTGTGGCCTCCTCAGAAATGAAAATCAAAGCAATCTTTGTGTCACTATTCATATTCTCGATGTACTCTTTTCCGTAATGATCTAAAAACGGGAGTAATTGCTGTTCCTTAACAAACTTTCTGAGACATTCCAATTGGAGAAAATCCAGAGGACTAATGAGGAGATTTCTGTCTCGACACACCTCCGTGTTTTCATCTCGCTCCAGCGCAGGACTGAGGGCGGAAACTTTTGTCCCTTTCCACATGATTTATTAGAGCTCCATATTCTTTTAATTACCCGCTGGATGTTTTACAGATTTGTAAAACCATTAGAGAAATCAATACTTTGCTTTTAGGTGATGAATTCATTAATGGAGGGTGAAGTTTACTCAGAATGCTGTAATATCCACACTGACCGAGGAAGTTTAGATTAGCAGTCAAATTACATAATTATATGAAGTCAAACTTAGATATGAACTGTTTAAGGATGAGTTTCAACTCTTTACTCCTCATGAAATGCAGTTTGACTTCAGTATCGTACTTAAACAGTCTTAATCTCCTCTCTAGCCTATAACCACATCATTTCGTCCTTGCTTGACACCTTTGTTCGTCATTTTTTTACCCTTTAACATCTCGCCTCTCTCTTCATGAAGGCTATAAAGCAGTGAGCGATACTGTCAGCATAATAAAATTGACTGTGATTTAATGGAATAGAGATGTGATTTAATTCAGAGCAGCATTAATTTGCTTTTCAGGCAGGAGGGGACAGTGAGGATGCTGTGTTTGTCATGGACATTTGGAGACACACAAGGACAGTGAGTGAAAATCCAGCAACGTGTCTCAAGACTCTCGTATAATATGGTCAGCGATTTGTTTAAGGTTGCTTTTGGGTTTATGAACAGCTGAATGTAGACTATCCTTCATTAATAGATCAGTAATTCATACAATCATGAATTAAATGAACTACTGCATAAACTGAATTTGAATTTAAGTAAGGGATAATATACAGGCAGCCGGTAGTTATCGCAGAAATAAGCCCCGACAGTGTGATCAGGACCGAACACGAAGCGGAGGGTCTTGTATCACGCTG
>JAUMHG010000060.1:385986-397218 GCA_032359395.1 Enteromius anoplus
CTTTAATTTTTAACCCTTTGTCTGCACCAATAACCCCATATGTGGTACCATTTGAAAGCTTAGAATCTCTATTTTATGCAGGTATAAATCACTTTGATATTTAATTTTACTGTAACAAAGTTATTTACACATAAAGTACACTATGTATTCTTTTGAATATACACCTCTGCACGTGGGTATGGGAAGCTTTTTAATTTTGGTAGGCCAAATGCAGGCGGAATTCCCCAAAATAGCCCCAGAGTGTTAAATCGGTGAGTTTCAACTCTGATTCTGGAGGGATTTTTCCCTATCAGACACATTTATTCTAGGTCTTGGATTCTCTACAAATGAGCTGCTGTGTTCAATTATAGGAGTCTGATAATTTATGGTGTTGGTGTGCCTCCAGGATCAAGGTTAGGAAACACTTAATGCAGAGTTCAGACTGCACGATTTTAGCCCCGATTTTGACTCACCGAAAGGTTTTGAGAAATCACAGGCAAATCGGCGCTCCTTCACGTGAGTGACAATCACACAGTGTGAAAGGCGCGATCTGAGAGAATTCCCGACATGTCACTGACACCTGTGAGATATTTGGCATGCTCAATATCTGGACCTGTCGGTGATTCAAAATCATGTGAATGTGTTCTGACTGAATAACATCGGCAATTATCTACATCCAATGAAAGAGCAACATCCAGGACAGCGGAATGTTGGGGGAGGAGTTACGAAGGTACAGTATAGAAGGTAAATATCCTCCTCTATATTCTTCTTTTCGTTGTAAATTAGTGCACATGCAATTTGTATGACAAGCTTATTTTGCTTGCTATTATTTTTTATAATAATCCCAGTCTCACGTGACCTCGCGTTGTTCTCAAGTCACTTCTCGTGTGTGTTTGGCAGCGAGACAAAGTTGTCTGCGATTCTTCCTGTTGTAAAGTCATGCAGTGTGAAAACCCCTTTCACCAATCTACAATGCAGTGTGAACACAGCAGTGACTGAATGCTACCCCAGATAGTCATGCAGTGTGAAAAGATCTATGACGCGACTACTTTGAAAACCGTGCAGTCTGAACTCGGCATAAGTTGTTGACTAATTATTATTATATCATTTTCAGAAACCTTTCTTGGCCCCCAGAATATTTTCTAGCGTTGTGCATTTTATATAGTTTTATTTTTTATAAACACTGTCAATGGCAAGGAAAGAGCTAAAGTAACTTTAGTTTAAAAACATGAATATCATACAAAAATGCATCTTTTTGTCCACATAGCTTTGTAAATGCAAGTGAATGAGTAATTGTTATGGTAACACTTAATTTTGATTACTAGTTACTTTGCAACTACATGCCAACTTATTCCACTAATCCCCACCATTAAGTCGACAAACAGTCCAATAAGAGTTTTGACATGTATTTTCAGAATGGCATATATTTATTATACGGCCATTGTCAGGTCTCTTCTGAAATGTTCGATAAGGTTCAAGTCAGGTATCCCTAAGACACTCCTGTATTGCCTTGGTCTTGTGCTTGGAGTCATTGTACTGTTAGAAGGTGACCCTTCGGCCCAGTCTGTGGTCCAAAGTGCTGTGGAACAGGTTTTCATGGAGGATATCCCTGTACTCTGCTCCATTTAGCTTTCCCTTAACTCTGAGCAGTCTACCAGTCCCTGCCACTGAAAACAAACCCACAGCATGAGGCTGCTACCAGCAAACTTTACTTTTGACAAAGTCTTCCCCAGATCTGCACCTCAATACAATCCTGTGTCTGAGTGCTGAAGGCAGTTTCTTTGACTTCAGTGCTTAGTTTTCACTCTGATATGCATTGTCAGCTGTGAGGTTTTCTATAGAGACGTGTGTGCCTTTACAAATCATGTCCAATCAATTTAATTTACCACAGGTGGACTCTAATCAAGGTGTAGAAACATCTTAGCAATGATCAAGAGAAACTGGAGGCTAAGGCTACGTCTACACTAATCCGGATAAATTTGAAAATGTATGTTTTTATGTTTTCCCTTTGTCATTAGGAGGTATGGAGTGTAGATTAATGGGAAAAAATTTGAACAATCGTACTATCAGCCTGCATTTTATAATTAACTTTAAACCTTACAGTTTATTTGTGAGAGTATATAGTTCATCTGCTCACGTGTTCACATTTCTTCCAAAATTGCACTTGTATTATGCTCTTATCTCAGGGCTAACCTTTAATCAGACATTGCTGTTTGTCCTGAGACAAACATTTAAAAACATGTGCACTCCAACAAGTCTCTAAAAGAGCAATATATACGGCTTTGGTAAATCACTCTGGCATAATTGGCTCTGTTCACTTCTCCTAGGAGGGCAAATATGGGATCCTCGGAGGCCCAATAAATGTAGCCAAGCATTTTTGTGATAAGGGAATACTCATTTTTCACCAGCGATATTTTCATTTTTTCTGCGCCATAGACAGTTGGCATTAGATTAAACGCTAACCAGGGGTAAGCCTGCAGCAAATAGCAGAAACTTGAAGGGCAAATGCCCTACTGAATCCATCAAATTTCCCCCGAGTTGTTTTGTGGACGCTAACGACCTTAAGCCAGCGCTCTAAAGATGCTGCACGCTGCTGACGCCACACACCTCTGTGTTTTGCTTCTGTCTGCGCTGGCTCTCAAGAGCTCTATTTGAGCTCCGCGTTTCATTAAACGATAGTCTGCAAATGCTAACATGATAAATGCCGATGTGTTGGACGTTCTAAGCTAGACTTGTCTCAGTTTGTGTGAGAAGGTGCTGCTTATTTAAAACATGGGCCAAAGCGGCTCATCCGGAGTGATTTTGCTTGGGAAGATATTTGGAAAAAAATTCACCAAGCATCTGAGCTTTTCAAATCTGTGTTGATTTCAGTGCAAAAAAAAAAAAAAAAAAAAAACTCATCACAATGCAATAAAAGTAGTGAAATAATCCAATCTAGGGTTATTTGATTTTGATTGGCTTTGGCCTCTCGGGAGACCCTAGCAGGCCCGTTTATGATTCGTCATCCCACGAGGAGAGCGAGATGAACGTCACATGCGATTGTGTCAGAGAGGAGACACATACAGCGCTGCACTTCATTTCTGCCAGCAACTTTCCAGGCCGCTTGAATCTCATTGTCTTTCTGTCATGTCTTACGCCAAACCATAACAACGTTAAAACTATGAGCTGGAATTGAATTATGCGCAAGGAAATCAGTACCGATTAAGACAAATGAACATGAAAAGTGATATTGCAGAACATGCTGATCAAATTGCATCGTTCGTCCCGCATGTGACTGATCGCTATTGAATGTAATTATACATTACAGTCGAATGATCAATTTGCAAACAGCCCTATGAAGCCCGCCAGAAGAAACTGCCCACAAACCACACATTGATCTTATCAAATGACAAAGCTGCCCTCCTGTTTAAAATATGCAAGCGCCAAACCCAGGAGGGATAATTAAAATAATGTATGCATTAACTCGCAAATATCGTAATGGTTTGATTTATAGAGCGTTCCCATGTCTATTTTTCTTTGGTGTTCTCCTAATGATGCCCAGAGTCGCAATAAGCACACATCCTTTGGAGCGGCTCCGGTGAAGGTCACCCCATCCACGCAGCCGTATGAGCGATGAATCCCGCGGAGGAGAGCACTGCCACCGTCCACAGCCCAGCGCCGGCCACCGCAGGAGGGAGCAGCAGATGCCCAGCCACCGCTAATGGCCCCGGGGCCGACAGTGAGAGAAAGCCACCCTGCATGAAGGCGGAGCAGATGGGCCTCAGACTCACACATAATGTCTGAGACAGGGTTTATATTGCGCCGTCTAGTTCCCTTGAATTCAAAACATGAGTGTTTGTTGTTGTTTAAATTACTGCTGTCAAATGATTAATCGCATCCAAAATAAAAGTTTTTGTTTATGTATGTGTGTGTTATGTGTATATTTATTATGTATAAATATAAATACAAACTTTTCAAATTTTGAAATTTACATATTTTTATAATTTACATTATATATAAATATATTTAATGTACAGATATGTGACCCTGGACCACAAATCCAGATTTAAGTGTCACATTTTCAAAATTGATATTTATATTAAATCAATTTATATCTGAATAAATGCACTTTCCATTGAAGTAGGGTTTGTTAGTAGAGGACAATACTTGGCTGAGATACTGTATAGCTATTTAAAAATCTGGAATCTGAGGGTGGAAACAAATCGAAATATTGAGAAAATCACCTTTAAATGAAGGTCTTAGCAATGCATATTACTTTTTAAGAAATGTACAAAATGTCTACATAGAATATGATCTTTAACTAATATCCTAATGTTTTTTGGCATAAAAGAAAAATCTATAAGTCAAACCCATACAATGTTTTGTTGTCTATTGCTACAGATATACCTGTGTTCTGATGACTGCTGCTGTGCTCCAGGGTCACATCAGTTATGTAATCAAAAAAAGTTTATTTTAGATGTGAATAATAGTTTGACAGCACTAATGTGTATTCAACAAAGGACATATTGATTAAAGGTGACAGTAAAACCATTTATAATGTTGCATTTCAAGTTCTTTTGAACGTTCGATTTATCTGTGAATTCTGAAAAATAAGAGGTATCACAGTTTTTACAAAAGAATAATGTGCATTGTGACTTGAGAAGCAAATCAGTAGGCTATATTAGAAAGATTTTATCACGTGACACTGAAGACAGCTTTGAGATACAGCTTTTGATCAAATCCAGAAAATGCAATACTGGCGAACCAACATTAACATTAAACAGTAAACTGACTTCAAACTTTTGAATGGTAGTGTATCAACAAGGTTTTTGCAGTGATGTAATGCAGGTGACTGCAGCTTAATGGTGTCTGTATTGTGAAGCACTGCCATCTAATGCTTGTTTGGGGCATTGTGAAGTTTTCATTCTGAAGCTGATGCTGTAATTTAATGAATGTTGGTTTGTGAGCAAAGCTGTGAAGACTGGTGCTTACCGCAGATGTATTGGGAACACAGAACAAAAGACATTCAGCAGAAGATATCATCATTTCACTGTGGAACACAAACAAGTTATTCTGGAGAATGTCCAAGCAGACTTTTCAGTGATTGACAGCCGCTGGTCAGCTTTTAGAACAAACAGCACTGACCTTTGTGTTGCAAAGGATTAAAAGAACTTGAGCTAAACAACCTAAATAATGTCCGGCTTCCTTTTTGCCTGTTGTTCTTATCCATTTCCTGATGGTGGTTATGAAGCATCCTAATGTAGACCGGCACTGCTGTTCAAATCCCTATAAACAGAAGATCTGTAGTTTTCCAGTTTCAGCTGGGCAAATAAATCAAGCTTATTGCAGTCCAGCAGCATGAGGACATACAGAGACTCTGCAAAAACAATTACGGCACATTTATTTTGAAGCTGGCCGGTTATGTAGAAATGCAAATATTTGGCCGATTGCTGGAAGCAGAACGCGATCCCGCCAGGTTGGGTGACAGTCAGGATATGATCTATGAGCCAGCATGTTGGCTTTGGCAGGCTTTATTGTTTTACGCGATGATAGATGGAAGTATTTCCCGATGCTGTAAGTGCAAATGGAATCAGGCACGTCATCCACACAGCATAACTCACACAGACCCATCCAATCTCCCTCTCTGAGAACTCAGCTGTATCCATGCACCAGATTTGATCAAATTGTCATTAAAGTAAGAAATATTCCTCACGCTCTCGTGTCTGAAATGAGTGCTTACATTCGGGTTTGATTTGACAATGACTGAAGCACAAGGAAACAGATCAAGCTGATGCTTTTGTGTACTTGTTTGTGGCAAGATTTACAGATCTTAGATGTCAGAGTCAGAATGAGAAAGGAATTATGGTTTATTATTGCATAATTGCCCAGTTAAACAGATTGCACATTATTTGCACTTAATAAAGATCACAGTTGTTTGTATTAGTGAACCAGTGTGGGAAATGTTGAGATGAGATGCATAATCAAAATGTTCAAAACATCAGTTGATCAATTGATCAGTTTGCATGCATAATCCCTGTCTGAAACGTAAACGCCGTCTGTCAACCAGTCCCCTTCATTCTAACTCTTGCTCATCTTGTTGTCTAATAAATGTGGCACTGTATGATAATATTGTTGGCTCTTTGACAAATCACTCTTTTTCTCTCTCTTTTGTAAATCACTTTGGGTTATCAACATGTATGACTGTCCTTCTTTCTTTTCTGGAAGTATAAGAGCACAGTACAGTAATATAGTAGATAGAATAGTATAAAAGATCAATATTTATAAAGATATGAAAGAATAGTATAATAGTGTGGAAGAAGGACCCTGCTTGCAGTGGAAGTGAACAGAGGACTGCAGATGTCTTGAAAGATTGTTTAACATCTTTTTAACACATTTTTTTTACACATTTTCAAAACACAAATCCAAAAACTACACACATAAAATGCAAACTGCTTAAGATCTGTTGCAAAGCCGCATTAAAAATATCACAAATATCTCAAAAGCGAACCTTTGCCATAATACTAAGTTCTGTTACATTTTGTGTTCATGGAGAATTGTGTTTCAGTTATTAATGTTTTTTGCTAAAAGCGTTTTATGAAATTGAAAACCGGCTGAGAATTAGTATATGGTTTTGCAGTTTCTGTGTGTTTCTGATGTTGAGAGTCAGCTTTCAGAAAGTGACAAGAAAAGGTTTTGTATGTAAATACATTTTATAGGTTTCTCCCACAAATTATATGAAATCCTTTTTTTAATGTCGATTCACATTCACTGTATGGAAGAGGGCAGCTCAGACATTCTGCGAGTGTAAACGGTGACAGGTTGTCATTGGTGCTCTGTCCCCTAATGCTCTTGAATCCGTGCTCCACGCTTAATAGACACAGCATTGAGTTTCTCCCTGTGTTTCTCTCTAACGAGGGGCAGGACGAGGGTCGAGGTGACTCAATCTTCCTGGAATTAGAGCAAATGTACTCAGAAAAGGGAACAAAAAGACAATCTGTTTAAAATTCTGACACCTGCTAACTGTAAATTTGGGTTTCTGAGCCACTGGGGCTCCGCAAAGACTTCAGCAGATGCTCTTCATAACAGACGGCTGAGTAAATCCTGACAAGTCCGCTGAATGGAAATCTCATCAGAGCACTGCGTATGTTTGGGGAAGGTCTGGACTGGACGTTAAGGTCATTCTTTGATACTACTGTATGCTTTATGATGAAAGTATACACTTATATGCCGCATATGCAGTTATGTACTTAAGAAAAATCAAAGCTTTTGCATTTTCAAGCAGATGAAAGGGGGAGGACAAAGAGTCAAGAATACAGAGAGGGAAAGTGATGTTTCTGGCGTCCTTGAGGAAAAGCATTGGATTTCACGCTGGCTCTCACTCATAAGCTCTATAAATTTGATATGAAACAACCAAGGCTTGCATTTGGTCCGTATTACTTCCTTAGGCTTATATAAAAAAAGAAAGTCTATTTGATTTACAGATCTAAGAAAGACAATGCAGTAAGCTATCAGAGCTCCAAAAAAACATGAACATTGCTTTCATCCATAATGCATCAAGTTTATCGCTGCAGATAAAGTTAAGGTTGTACGCTGAGTTTCAAACAGAAAGAAAGCTAAACTCATTTAAACTAGCTCATATAACACATTTATCAAGTTATTCAAACTTCACCCAGAAGAGCGTCCAGCGCTCAGGCAGTGCTGCTATTTTCAGCTGACGTCCCTGTGGAAGTAAATGGAGACTGGAGGGCTATTTGCTGGCTGTCAGTTAAAATGGATGTGGTGTCAGTCTCTTGTAAATGGTTGAAAACCTGCTTCGAAATGAAATAGACTGACACTGGAAGCCGCAGCAGAGCACTGGAGCGAACTGCAAAACAAGTCAAGAGAATCTAAAGTGTAAAGGTGTATTGAGGACAGGAGATCCGAGGCTCCTAGGACTTCTGACATGGTTCAAACACAGAGCTTTTCTGGACAGAAAGCAGATGCAATGGCAATTCAGCTGAGACAATGGGGTTGATGTAACACTTTATTTTGATAGTCCACTTCAGACATTTATACTGTACATGTCAACTAATTCGCATTCATTCACGACTACAGGGCTACTGACTCTCTCAGAGTAGACTGTTAGGGTAAGTTTAGGGTTAGTAGAATAAGTTGACATATACAGGTGCATCTCAGTAAATTAGAATGTCGTTCTAAGTTCATTTATTTCAGTAATTCAACTTAAATTGTAAAACCTGTGTATTAAATACTGTAAATTCAATGCAGACAGACTGATGTAATTCACGTCTTTGCTTCTTTCAACTGTGCTGATTTAGGCTCACATTAACAAAAACACACCATTTCACTATTTCATCAAACTAGAATATGGTGACATGCCCATCAGCTAATCAGCACAAAACACCTGCAAAGGTTTCCTGAGCCTTTAAAAATGGTCTCTCGGTTTGGTTCAGTAGGCTACACAATCATGGGGAAGACTGCTGATCTGACAGTTGTCCAGAAGACAATCATTGACACCCTTCCTAAGGAGCATGTTAACAGAAAGTTAAGTGGAAGAAAAAAGATGCATAACCTACTGAGAGAACCACAGCTTTATGAGGATTCAAGAATTTGAGCGAAATTCACAAGGAATGGACTGAGGCTGGGGTCAAGGCATCAAGAGTCAGCACATACAGACGTGTCGAGGAGTTTGGCTACAGTTGTCGTATTCCTCTTGTTGAGCCACTCCTGAAACACAGACAATGTTAGAGGCGTCTTACCTGGGCTACGGAGAAGAAGAACTGTTGCCCAGTGGTCCAAAGTCATCAGTCATTTTCATTCAGAAAACATACTCCTGTCCAGTAGCATGACACAATTGGTGACGAGATACACAAGAACCAGTAGTATTTCATTACAGCATGACGCAATCGATCACGAGACATGCAAGAGCCAATGACATTTCACAACCAACGTTGACGTAAGGATTCTTGAAGCGGCATTTTTTAAAATCGCTCACAGACTGAAGAGAGCACAGGAAGTAGACGGAAGACGGAGATAGTGGCCACGTCTTTTCCTTCTACAAACCAATTGTTTTGCATCAAAATAAATAATGACAGTGGTTGTATCTGCCTGCTATATCTTGTGTTTTATTGACAGATGGTAGGTTTAGGGGCTGGGGTTGGGTTACGTGCTCATAAATGTGTAAATAATATACGTGCCCACACTGCGAAAAGCACCAGAAGTTGGTTAAATGACCATGATGTTGGTGTGCTTGACTGGCTAGCAGACTCACCACCTGAACCCCATGGAGAATCTATGGAGTATTGTCATGAGGAAAATGAGAAACAAGAGACCAACAACTGCAGATGAGTTGAAGGCCACTGTCAAAGAAACCTGAGCTTCGATACCAACTCAGCAGTGCCACAAACTGATCATCTCCATGTCATGCTGAACTGAGGTAGTAATTAAACCAGGAGACCCAACCAAGTATTGAGTACATATATGTGGCATGCGCGCCGGGAGGCTCGCGTGACGTCAGTAATATTGTAGGTGCTGAGTTATGCGCATATATAAGCGTCACATACTGGGAGTTCAGGTAAGCGACTCCGCTCTGGGGTGCTGTCTTTTCACCTGGCTGGGTTGTGTTTGTAGCGAAGCAGTTCAGGAAGGAAAAAGTGATGTTTCAGTAGCTAAGAGTGATGTGCAAACGTTAACGGGAGTGTTTTGTTCGGGCAGTTCTGTTTCCTACCCTCTCTTCCCCTCCCGGGTGGCTTCGTCACTCGTCCAGCGAGTTTTATACTCTTTTATACACCTCCTAATCGTGCTCATCATTTCGGCATGGTGTCGTTCTCTGTCAGCCTGGTACGTTTTTTAAATTAATATTATATGTAGTTTCAGCATGTGGCCATGGTAATGATTGTTAAGGCTTTAGGGCGCTATCGCGTGTTGGAGTGCATGCCGGATTATTATCCATTTTTAAACGAGTGTTTGTGTGTTGAGTATTCAGATCCCCGCAACGACCTGCTGGTAAGTGCAAAACCTTGTTGTCTGTAAGGCCGTCTACTGGGGGGTGTGGAATATTTTCTTTTTTTTTTTCTTTGTTTGTGTAGTCAATTTCATGTTAAGGGTAATTGTTCATTTTGTTTCATATTGTGATTTTCTTTGTGTGATCATTTATTTTGTGTTATCTCTGTGGATAATTCTAACCTTTTTTTGTTTTTGTTGGAGTATTTGGTTTCTGTTGCTGATTAGTCAGCTGACTTTGATTTTCACCTAGCATTGGATTTATGGTCTTAGATGTCTTATCATTCTCAAATTTCCATTTGTTTCTTTTGTTTTTCAATGATGGTTAGTGGTTATTCCATTTAATGTGAAGTGTCTTTTTTGTATATGATTGGTTGAGGGTGAATCTTAAGACATTGTCATTGTTTCCTTATTACATATTTAACCCCAAGTAAGGCTGTAGCCATGCGGATGGTTGTGTGAGTGTATATGTGTGTGTGTGTTTGTGTGTGTGCTGAAGCACCAGTATGTTATTTTAAATTTGATGGCAATAAAGCAATTTTGTACTTTTGTACACAAGCCTGTGCCTCCACTTCCTAACTGCCTTGGTGGCGAGTCTGTGTAGCCTTTTAGGCATAATTCCTTGGGTGAAACTCCCAGGGTGGCGTAGTCTGTGTTCTTGATAAGTGTAATTGTATTCAGGCCTGGTTTGTTTGGGCCTTTTCCCGAATTGGCCGCATGCTACATATACAGTAAATCAACATACTTTCCAGAAGGCCAACAGTTCACCAAAATGGTCTTATGAAGTGTTCTAATTTGTTGAGATTGTGAATTGGTGGATTTTTGTTAAATGTGAGCCTAAATCACCAAAATTAGTCTGTGTTCACAGAATTTATTTAATACACGAGTTTCACAATTTAAATTGAATTACTGAAGTAAATGAACTTATCCACATATTCTAATTTATTGAGTTTCACCTGTACTTCTAAAGTTTCTGATAGTCAGATAGTGAGTTGTGGACTCATCAAAATAAAATGTTAGAATATATTAAGCAAACAGTCTACTAATAATCTAATGACTGCTAGTTAATATGTAGGTGCAAAATTACTAACTCTACTGATGCTTTTCCACTGCATAGTACGGTACGGCACGATTCAGTACAGCTCACTTTTGGGGGGTTTTCCACTGGGAACAGTACCTGGTCCTTTTTTAATACCATCTCAGCCGAGGTTCCAAGCGAGCCGTACCGTTACCAAAACGTGACGTGTAAACTCTGCTGGTCACTGATTGGCCGGA
>JAUMHG010000060.1:412095-422937 GCA_032359395.1 Enteromius anoplus
ACGTCGTAAAAACTTTCATTCTGGCTCGTCAGGGGACGTCATTTCAACGTCTACAAAGACGTCCAAATGACGTCATTAGACATACTTTTGCTTAGTGGGGTGGCACTTCTCAGGTGTGATGGAAGCCCAGGTAGAGCCCTGCAAGGGCCTTATATCCGACAGCTTATCAGAATTACCAGCCCGAGCCCAACCCGAGCCCGTCTTTTCCCCTTCTACCAAAACGTCTTATACTGCTGTTTCAGCTGTTAAAATAGTTCAGTTTTTAGTGTTATGGCAGAATGATTATATTTTGTTCCATTTTTTATTTAAGCTAATTTAGACAATTTTTGTTCGTTAAATATAAGTTTGTGTTTTTTAAAGTACCTAGCGGCGACAGATCATAAAGTATGACTGATCAATTTAGCCTTCTCAAATTATCACGACTTGCCTTTAAAAAATCGATAGGCATGCTAAAAACAGTTCAAACATATAACAATGTTTAAACGTTAAACGCGAAGAATAAAAAGAATAAATGTTGGTCATGATGGTTTGTGCAGAGAGTGTCGCTATAAAGCGCGTTCTGCAGAACATAGAGGCAGCAGCCAGCACTTGGATTTTATAGCCTTCGCCTTAGTTTTCTCTGATAAAGGTAGGAGTAATACGTCATCCAGAACTGTCTACTTTTATTTGTGTGGCCTGACAGTAAACGTGATTTCATAAAACAAGCGCGTTATGCCTTCTTGTCTCGAACAGGAGCGAATCATAAAAAAGAACCGAAAAAAACATGATAAATATATCTACAGAAAGCATGAAATTAACACTCACCAAAATAAAAATCAAAAAATCAAAAACAAGAACTCATTCATTAAATTAAATAATTGGTAAAGATTCTCTTTAAAGGCATGTCTATGCAAAGATGGAGGATCAGGAAATTCATCTGTGCGACACGGACTCAGAAAACATTTGTTCATGAGTAAATTATTTAAATGTCTTCCTATTGTTTTCCCTCGACACATTCATGATAATTACCTTTGCTGGGGCATTGTGGCAAGATGAACGCAGAACTCTTATGCTGCGCTGCGCTGACGGCTGCTCTCTCGCTCTGCGGCGGGAATAAAAACTTGTGAATAAAACTTTTAGCTGCAGAGCTCGGCCTCGTGTTGTATTCACCGGCGCCACATGCCAATCTTTTAATCATTAATTGATGGATGTCTAAAATATAAAAATAAGGAGAAGCCTAAAACAGGCCCAAGGCCCGGCCCGCGTCTGAACTATGACATCAAAATTAGCCCGAAGCCCGGCCTGAACGGCGTAAAGAATTGAGCCTAAATGCCAAAATGCCCCTTCGGCTCGTCTGCATTGTTGGGTCTGGTGTCTCTTCAGTGTTGGGCAAGTTACGCTGAAAGTGTAATCAAATTACAGAATACTGATTACTCTATTTTTTAAATAAAAATCACGTTATTGGCTATACTATTAGACTAGACTATACTAGAACTATACTATTAACTATACTCATTGCTGTTTGTTAAAATGCTACGTTACTTAAAAAGTAATTAAATTACAGAAACGCATTACTAATTAATGTGTTACTGCCCAACACTGCTCATAATTGATTATCTATGGGGTTCTGGTCTGGCGAGGTTGCTGGTCAATCAAGCACTGTAACACCATGGTCACTAGACCTGCTTTTGGTATCTTTGGCACTGTGGGCAGGTTTCAGGTCCTGCTGGAAAATCAAATCAGCATCTCCATAAAGCTTGTTAGCAGAAGGAAACATGCTCTAAAATGTCCTGGTAGATGGCTTTGTTGACTGTGGACTTCAGAAAACACAGTGGACCAACACCAGCAGATAACATGGCAGCCCACATCATTAGTCTTCAAGCAGCATGGTTTCTGTGCCTCTTCCCTCTTCCTCCAGACCTTGTTTTTCAAATAAAATGCAAACTTTACTTCATTACTTCATACTTTATTCTGGACTTTGGATCACTGAGCAACGGTCCAGTTTATTTGTCTCCGTAGCCCATTTAGGTTGCTTCTGATGGTGTCTCTGGCTCAGGAGTGACTTGACACAAGCAATGCAACAGATGTGTTTGTTGGCACATTTGTAGCCCATGTCTAGGATGGTGCGGTGGATCTTGACTCCAATCCTTGTGAATCCCCCCTCAAATTATTCAATGGATTTTGCCTGACAGTCCTCTCATGGCTGCGGTTATCTCTTTTGCTGGTGCACCTTTTTCTTCCATACTTTGTCTCTCCACTCAAACATGCTTGGATACAGCACTCTGTGAACAGCCAGCTTCTTTAGCAATGAACTTTTTTGGCTTACCCTCCTTTTGAAGTGTTTCAATGACTGTCAGATCTTCCCCCATGATTGTGTAGCCTACTGAACCAGACTTAAAAACCATTTTGAAGGAAAACCTTGTTTTAAGGTACTTGGCTGATTAGGGTGTGACACCATGACTTTTCCATATTGAACTTTTAACAGAATTTTGGGTTTTCATCATCTGTAAGCCATGATTATCAACATATCAAGGGGGTGGGGGCTTGGGAAGCAGACTGCGTTTTTTCTGTTTCGTCAACAAAAGTTAAAACACAGTCACAGCTGAGCCGCTGCAAATCTAGTCTTTCACGCGACACTTTTGTTTATGAATCAATCTCTGCTTTTGAAGAAATCTAGTGAGTCACTTGCTTGTTGAACTTTTCTTAAACTATAATGCAAGACTAGAATATGTGAAACTGAGAGCAACATTTTGAAATGACAACCTTTCATTGCATCTAAATGTTATAGGACACGTCTACATTTATTAAAGGGCATACTGATGTGCAATCATGGTTTTTACTTCATATTTTTTAACACTGCGTTTGTAGCTAGACTGCATTGCTTTTATCAGGCAGCAGCTGATCTTTGCAGTGCTGTATGAAGTCGAACAAGCCTAATGAGAGTTTTTATGCGGTGTCACGCTTTTATAGGAACACGCCCCTGGAGGGCAAAATAAATTGTACTCCACTGACCACAAGTTACTTTTACGTAGTTTGCATTAAGTGGTAATGCAGTACAATGCAGATATTAAAAGGTGAATGATTGATGATGTATATTTTGTACAGACAAACAGATGAAGCCAGAATATAAATGCAAGGTGGAAAGTTTCACGTTAAGTGGCTTCCCATCGAAAACCATTATAAGGAAAACACACAATTAACAAAATTAAGTGAATTAGGTTTATATTAAATGGATATTTTGCCCTCCAGGTCTTCGAACAGGTCATGTGACTGAAAACTAAATTGAAGACCTCGATTATCCATAGTTGCAGCTAAACTATGCAATGCAGTGACCCTCCAGGAACCAGTTTGAGACCAGTGTGCTACAGCCAGCACTAGCATGTATACCGAGCAACCAGCTTATTGGCTGCTGATACAAAACAAATCATGATCAGCTGTGTCATGATGTCATTTTGTTAGATTGAGATTCAGTCTGCACCATCTAGAGTTTCATGCCAGAGCACTGGATTAATACGGCTCTTCTGTGTCTCCACAGGTCTGTCTCGCGCTGGGCGCTCTGATTCTGGTGGCGGGGTTGTCAGTGCTGCTGGTGGGCTACGCCACGCCGCCTCGACTCGAAGCGTTCGGCGAGGACGAGCTGCTGTTTGTGGACGGCCGCGCGGTGCGCTTCAACCGGGCCCTGGACGCCTGTAAGCTGGCCGGGGCCGTGCTCTTTTGCGTTGGCGGCAGCGGGATGGCGGTGGGGCTGCTGCTGGCCGCCTGCTCTCAGGGCAGCTCCAAGGAAGAGCTCCGTCTGCAGCAGCGCTTCAAAGAGCGTCTGGCCGAGATCCAGGCCTCCGTTCAGCCCGTCACCCGCGCTCCCACCCCGGGAGAGGCCAAGGTTCCCGTCACGCTCTCCAAAGTGCAGAGCGTCCAGCCTGGAGCGGAAACCTGACCTCTTTGACATCCGACGCTTCCGTGCAAAAAAAAACAGCCGTTCCCGGAACAGTAGAGATAGATAACACTGCACTTTCTCTGGCGCATATCATTCGTCTATGTTGAGCGAGAATATCAAGAGTACTTACGGCGATTAGTGTATAAGCGTACCCTGTCGATCATCACTGGTGCTCCTGAATACAGACACACAGCACAAATATACTCGCGTGCTACGGCTAGGAATCAGAACACCTTTAGGCAGCTGTTCGGAAGAGCAACATATTCTTCAGAGGTGTAAAGGCATGTGCGTATTAATACAGAATAAGCAAGAATAGTTTCTCTATTATAGCAAACCCAAACACAGCCACTCACAATTTCCATCGTGTTATGAGAAAAGTCACTCGGTAAAACTCATAAACCAGCAGAACGGAGGCCTGCGCGTTAGTGACTAATCATCACGGCTGCCTTACTAACATTGTCAACAGAAGCTATGATGATTTGTCATTGCTCATTCAGAAAGAGTCACGTTGGTTCATTGCCGTCAATTTTTCTCCTAGCAAACCCTTCGTGCTCTATTGCTACAGTCAATCAATAGTTCGTTGACAGAACGCAATACGTTCCACGCCACAATCTCACAATACCGCGCATCCGTACTGCTCAAATACATCACCGCCTGCGATGTCTGGGAGGAAAAATTTAGATGCGCCTGTGGGATTATGTAATATCCTCTCATTGTGTTGCACATCATTCTTGCTCCTCACTTTCCTCAAGAGGCGGTTAAACGCAGTCACTGTCTGTAGGTAATTACACTCGTCGCATCCGAACCCATTAAGACTTACCATACGCCAGTGCCATCTTTTCTTTCTGTCTGCTTCTTGTTTTGTGTTTCTCTTTGGCTTCCTGCTAGAGTCATCGCTGTGCTCTGTCTCCAGAGTTTCTCTGCAAGTACAGTATTTGTGCCAGTCATTCCAAAAAACAATTGTTTCGTGCTGGTATTTGCATCTTATTATTCTTATCCTATCTTTTCTTTTGATTTATTAGTGCAAACGTTGCATGATCACACCTTTTAGTGAAACATTATAGACTACTTTGAAGAAGGATGATAAGAATGAAAAGCTGTTGCTTCTGAGTGTAATCTTTTGTGTTATTTATTGATTATGAATTATCATCGAACATATTACATTTGCTTTCAAAAGTTTGAAAATGACAAGGCTTGCTAACGCACCTGTCTCTGGATATTTAACAATCAAATCTCTTGACAGGCCTAGATGAAGTCTACAAATATAACATTTATAATATATATTCATATATATCAGCTGCTTCAGGAATTGATTCTTCTCGTTTAAACTGACATATGTGGATGTGTTTTTGGAGGTGTGTTGATCACAATGCTGGTAATGGTCTCAAGCTGTCAGATCCTCTGGTCTGGTTTGTCTGTCTGCTCTTAGGAAGGAGACAGAAGGTATCAGAGCTGTTCTTACTCTTGGAACATGTCTATTTTTCAGCAAACAGAATAAAAGAACTGTTTGTTACCGTCCTTGTCTGTCAATGCCTGTTTCTTACACATTTGTTCACACTAAATTTGCATATTAAAATGATCATTTGATCAAAGCATATTAAGATATGTTGTATCTTTCAAATGGTGTATACAGTTAAGATTGTTAATCTATAAAAAAATGTCCATCTGGTCCAAGTCTGGTGTCATAAGTCACAGTTTCCGGGTCCAGTTGAATCTATCCCAAAAGCAAATAAAAGAGTGATACACACAAAAATCATGTTTCTAGCCTTTACCTACAGCAAAATTTCACCTGGCCACACGCTGATTGAAACATTTTGCCAGAGACTGCAGTGAGCATCCCGAGTTTAAAAACTCACTTGGAATTAAGCAGAGGCTTAATCCTGGACAGAGTGTTCATTAGATGATGAACTAAGAGGAGGATAAAGGCTTGGGCACATTAGTGAAAGACACATACTTCAAATTTAGGTGAACTTGATCTGCATGTGCAAATATTTCTCTCCTACAGATAACTGTGTGAAAGATGTCTATTAGCAAATGTACCTGAGCAGTTTGACCCTGACGTGAAACTGTCATGGAGAACCTTTGATTCCTCAAGCAGAACCACAGATGACATGAAATGACAAGTGAATATGATGTGCTTCAAGTGTAGTTCAATTAACCACACTTAGAAAAGATTGAGGATATTATAAACACATCATATCATAATATTCTCATTCTATTGATTGCTTGCATCCCCCCCCCAGAACTGCAAACAAAATACTAAACACCTCACATCTCTTGCAAAATGAAGCACGCTATCTGTCAAAATATCTTCTTCGGAAAACATTTCAAAGAAAACATTGACCCGACACCTTTGCCGTAATATTAATTCCTGTCAGGTGTTATAGAGAGAATGAAAAAACTGGTGTTTTACTAAATTGAAAAGTCAAAAAAAAAAGTAAATCTCTCGTTATATTTGAATTAAAACCGATATATCTGGATGTTGTAGACCTCTGTTATATTTCAAAGATGACTAAGAGAGTTTTCTGTCCAGCAGACGGTCAGTGTGTCAGAGGCTGATTTGAGTGAGTCATGCTGAGGATCTGCGGCAGAAGCGCTGCCTAAATACAGCAACATCACCTGATTTATACCAGCTCTCTGTGTGTGTGGGGGGGGGGATCTCTCACCTTGACACTTAAGAACCCCTGCCAAATCAGTTCAAAACCGATGGAAATAGTTAATTCGAACATTTGTTCTAAAGATTTAGGTTTAAAGGAAATTAAACCCCAAACTCTGCCTTAAATTAAAAAAAAAGGTAATTGTGACTTAATCTCATTTTCTTCTCTGAATTCTCGTTATTCAGTTCTCCCACCACAGAAAAAAATAATAAATATGGTAAATACACACTTTTCTCACAAGGTGTTTCTGTGAGGTGATGTTGTGTAAGTGCAGTGTTTGTCCCAGTGACCTGCTTTACTCAGATCACACACACACTAATGAATGACGTATATACACAGACCTGTGAAAGCAGTCGACTGTATTTAGTTTGCACGAGCTTATCCTTCAGGACTGATGTTAATCAAGTCAGTTCAAATGATAATATAACAATAACACATACACAACAGAGAATACATGATGAAATATAGATCTATGTATTTAGCTTTCTTTGACAAAAAAACATCTAAAATAAATATTTGTTGCAAGTATTACTATCAGCTTATCAGATATTAGCACTTGTACTCATTTTAATATAATAAATATTTCCTCAAAGCCTTACATTCTAAACGAGCTGCTGTTAAAAGTGTTGACAGTATTAGAAGCTCGATACAACGAACGATTATTATGATGAATGAGCAGTAATCAAGGTAAAGAATCACCTTCTAAAGGTTGCCTCTCTGTCCTCTCACAGAAACAGTATATTGTGGAGAACGATGCTCCTGTGTTCTGCAGCAGACAGACAATGGTACGGTTTGAAGCGTTTCTTATTCAGTTTTTGCGGAGGCGTCCTCGCTGGGATCTGGATTCTCCCCCGGCGGCTCTTCCTCGTTCTCTATCTTCTCCTGGTTTTCCTCTTCTGCTCCTTCCTCGGGTTTCTCCTCCTCATCTCCTCCTTCAGCTTCTTCATCTTTCTTCTCTTCACCATCATCATGCGCCTCTGGTTCTCTTTCCTCTATCTCTGCATCCTCTTCATTCTTTTCATCCTCTGGTTCCATCCCTTCTTCTTCATCACGCGGTGATTCTTCTTTGTTTTGGGCCACTTCACTTTCTGTGTTGGTTGAGTGGTCTATATCAGGATTGACCTCTTCTGCCTCCTTAATCAGAAAACGACATCACATATCAGTGTGTGAGACCCTGCTGCACACTACCACAACAGACAAACAGTAACATTGATTCTGATAGTCCACTTTAGACGTAACAGTAACTCTGTAACTCCATGTTCCCTAGCAGTCATTAGACTGCTTAATACTTTTGATGAGTTCACAACACACTATATACTGACTAACCCTAAACCTAGTCTACTTTGAGAGTTATAGTGATGCGGTTACAGAGTTATGTATAGTTAGTTAGTCAATCAAAATAAAGTGTAAAAAAAGGTCTCACTTTGCAGTAGGTGGCCTTGACTCTCATGTAATTGCATGTACAATACTTATTGTGTTCATATTGTAGTTCAGTATACTCTATTGCAAACACTGCTGTGATTGTGTGGAAGGTCAGGACAGGTTTGGTGGTATTGGTAGGAATTGCAGAAATTAACTACAGGTGTAATTACCTATAGGTATTAAAAAAAAGTGACAGTAAATGTATGAATAATGTCACAAAAGGTTTCTGTTTTAAATAAATGCTGTTCTTTTGAACTTTTGATACATCTGTGAATCCTGAAAACTTGAACGCATCACAGTTTCCAGACAAATATTGTGCAGCATGACTGTGTTCAACACTGATAATAATCAGACGTGTGTTGAGCAGTAAATCAGTATATTATTATGATTTCTGAAGATCATGTGACACTGAAGACTGGAGTAATGATGCTGAAAATAACATCACAGAAATGCATTTTAACACAGATTCACACAGAAAACAACTATTTGAAATAGTATTTAGTAATCCAAACTTTGACCGAGTGTGTGTAAGCTTCTAAACTGCATCTGAACACCTGACTGCATTGTTTCAGGCACACGTCGTCAGTAGTTTAACACAACTGCTGTTTTCTGATGGGTTTCTGGCAGTCTAGTGTAAGAGCATTAGAGATCATGATGAGCTTCGAGCTCGTCACCTGCTGGACCGGTGAAGATTTATCATCTCCTTCTGCTCTTCTGTCCTCTCCGTCATCTGCACAGACACACCACAGAAAACATGAGACACCAGCGCCATCCAGGGGGCAGGATTCACATTCTCTCACAAAATACAACACACAGTCGCTTTCATTGCTTCACATTCTGTGTTTCCAATCATATTAATAAAGACAGCAAAAGGTCAAACGATAAATCCAACTATATTTAATAATATCAAGATATATCATCTAAATGGATGAACAATCAATGGTTTTCCGGATGAAATCAACCTTCTAGACTAGCGTAGACTGATATAGTAGACAAAATTTAGTCTCGGACCTTTAAACAAGTATTATTAAAACCTCTCATGAATTAATTACAGAGTCGCTGTTAAAATGACCATTAGCTCTCGACGCTTCTGTGTAATTATTTTCGTGAGATTTAAAGTCGCACCATTGTACTCGCTAGTAAACAAGAAAATTACACAAGTGTTTTAAATACTTAATGAGTAATAAATCCAAAGATTGTCTGCGAAATCAATACACTCTGAATAATTAAACAGCAGAATTAATGCACCTCATATAAGTTCACGCTTTCCCCAATAGCGGCTATAAAAATATTGCTGTGCAGATGATAGCGCTTTACCCAGGCATTTAATGCGTTTCAAATGCAAAACTGATTGAAGTTTAGCAGCGGAGATGAGCCAGCGTAGCAATAATGGGCTTCTTTGAATATTTTATGGAAATCGTTTTATAACATTTATTAACTGTAGTCCAAAAGCCCGACTGTAAGCAGGAGCGCTAATGTAACAATAAACAGTTAAATGTGATTGAGAGAAAGGCTCGTCTCATAAAAATGCTAAATCAAATTAAATACAGCATTTTAAAGCCTGGCTTCATTAAAGCGGCGGATGGGAGGGTGACTCCATTTCAGCACGGCTCTTAGTTATTCCTCTGCTAATTAAACGCTGCTTCTCGTCACTCTCGATCTCTGAAGGCAGATAGAAACTGTTCAATAAACTCAAAGACTAAGTACACTTCACATATCGCAATAAATAATAAATACATCAACTATTATATTGGTTCAAAAAACCCAGGTGAACAAGGTAAAAACTTAATCACATAAACCAAAAGTAGCATATGTCTCCAGCTGGTTTATTAAGTGTTGTGCCCATTTTAGTTTTTAGGTCCAATTCTCACTATTAACGAGTTGTATGTTAGCATGCATATTACAAGCATATCAGCTGTTTATGACTACTGATAAAGCACATATTAATTCTCCATAATCATATTTTAGATCTATTAGTCCTACCCCAAATGAACAACTACCATACTAACTATAACAAGCAGCAAATAGAGTTTAGGCAAAAGTTAAAGTTAGTAGTTAGTTAATACAGTAAGTGAGAAGTGTGTGACTGAAATGCTTTCTAATGACATATTATTTAACAAAATATCCACTACTTGTATGTAACTTTCTACAACAAAAATCTAAATATCGCATTAAACATTTAACGTGTTATTGTAGCAACATTAGTCATTCCTCCAGTCTTCAGTGTCCTTTAGAAATCATTCTAATATACTGATTTATTATTATTATTATTATTAGAATTATCAATGTTGGCAAAGTTGTGATGGCAATTTTATTTATTTTTTGGTAAACTGCAATATTTCAGGATTATTTATTGAGTAAAATCTATAAAGAACAGCATTTATTAAAAATATAAATATGTTTTAACAATATAAATATTTGCTATTACTTCTTATCAATTTAACACATCCAAGCTCAATACAAGTTTTAATTTCTTTAAAAAACAAAAAATAAATAAATTAACAAAAATGTACTGACCCCAAACCTTTGAAAGGTAGTGTATATTGTTAGAAAGGATAAAAATAAAATAAATGCTCTTCTTTTTTAAACATTTTATTAATTCAAAAATCCTAAAAAAAAAAAATCACAGGTTTCAAATAAAATAAATAAATAAATAAAGCAGCACAGCAACAATTTATGCAGGTCATATGACTCTGAAGACTGGAGTAATGATGCTGAAAATACAGCTGAACATCACAGAAATACATTAGATATTAATGCATATTAAAATAGAAAATTGTTATTTTACATTGCATTTCCCATTACATTATTTTACATTTTACAATATTTTTTTATTGCATTTTTTTATCA
>JAUMHG010000060.1:425145-446185 GCA_032359395.1 Enteromius anoplus
GACATGGGTACTACAACGTAAACATGGTTTATGAGGACACTTCCTGTGTCCCTGTAAAACAAAAGGCTTAGAAAACACACTAAACAGTGTTTGATGAAATTCAAAAACTGTACACAGTTATAATCTCACCTCAAATATGCAAGTAAGGTTAATATACTGAGCTGCACTGCTCATGCGAAGTGTGTGAGAGACCAGAGCCAAACAAATATTTGGCAGTGATATAAATATTGTGTTTTGCAAAATTTTCAGCTTAAGCTGTTGTGGTGTTCATTCACTTAGTTTCTAGATTATGTCACTGCCAATACTACCAATCCAACGTGAATGACCACCACAACAGCTCAAGCTGAAAATTCAGGAAAACACAAAATGCTTGTCACTGCCAGGATCACAGACTAAACGGAAGAGTCATTGAAAAAGGCATATTCTCTACAGAAAATTCATTGTCTGATCTGCTCTTGTTCTGCAGGTATAGCTGAACTCATCAGCTTCTCGGCAGCTTTACAAACTTCACTCTGACTAACACAACGAGCCTCCTTCAGAGCATCCTCTCTACACCTCCAGCATCTGTTTGTCACTCAGGAGTGAAGGATGCTGGGAAGCATCACAAAGATGTACTGATTGGCTCATTTGCTTTGGCAGAGCCAGCTGTTTGCTTATAAAAACAGCGTTTAAAACACGTTTAATCACAGGCTGCTGCGGCGTCATAATCACATTACTGTAACGCTGTCACCAACAGCCACAACTGACCTTGCGGACATGACATTTACCAGCTTGTCATTTCACAGCTACTGTAAATCACAAGGTTACACTATGACCAAAAAATTAAAAATAAAAATAACAGGAGAAATAAAAGAGGCAACCTGTGAAAACCAACAAAGACAAGATTTCCAAATAGATGAAGGCCTTGAAATGCAACAATGACCAATCATTAAAAAAAAATTACAAAAACCTGACCGTGTGGCAGCAAAATTATATTCATTATATCCACCAAACAATACACTTCCACTGACGCTTCTAAGGTGCCAATAAAATAAAGCAAGTGACCTTCAGTCTTTGATTACAGATTAAAAATGCAAACGATGAAAGACACATATTCAACACAAGGGGCTTTGTTATTTTTCTGTAAAGCAGGAGGGCAAAGAAACAGATGATTTCTGGCTTCTGTGGCAGCATTTCCAGATGTGTGTTACTCTGCATACATGCAAGAATTAATATTACTCAAGAAGAAAATGTGAGTGATTGTTGTAAAAGACTCCAGATCTCTATGCTATTCTGGTCTCAGCGTAGAGAATAAACGCCCAGCGTTTAAAGCAGTATATAGATCAACAGCGATAGAGCACTAATGCAGCATCTGACTGACAGCACAGCTCTCAAGAAGCAATTTCATCACCTATAATAGCAACGTCAAGCTATTCTGGCACACAATGGAAGTCACTGCCGGGATTTTCAGTCTTTAATGGCCTTCACACTGTATAATCAGTACCAATCGCTCACAAATGGGGCTTAATTGGGAATATTTTAAGGCGCACTGTGTCTTTTGGTGGAAAGTAATTTGCCAGTTCTGACAAAAATAAACCACCATGCTTTTGGTGGGAGGACTGCATAAAATTGCACTGATTACCACCTCCTCCTCGTCCAAGTGTGTACAGAAAGCTGGGGCGGGTTAATTGGTGCTGACTTTCATTCGCTGGAGTATTTTCTTGCGTTCTTGTTGATTTGTCAGTGGCAGACAGGAGACTCCTATAAGAGCGCTGTTACCAGCGGCCAGCAAACCCACAGAGGCAATGCTCCAAGCTCCGCCCAGCAACCGTTACACAGGCCTCTGTCTCAGCCAATCACGTACACCAGACTCTTTCAGAACAGTTTCAACAGACAGATGTGAAAAAGTTCCTCTAATGTATCATACATCCATGGGTCAATCGTAAAGCAAATGCTAACTCAGCCCTGTAGGCTTAACTGTACATTAATATTTCATTCAGTGTTTAAAGACAGGTATGTTGTGATTCTCATATTTCTACGCTGGTGTGTGTGTGTCAGCCAGAAATGAATCTGTCACCTTGTGGTTAAGGGCTCACGTGGACACACTGACAAATAAGCCTGACCTGACCCAACAGACATTGTTAGTTCTTGTCCTGGAATCTGATTGGTCGAGCAGACTGTCAGTCTGGCTGTAAGTGATGGGCTTTTTACAGTGACTCTTTCTGCAGGTACAGTAGGTACAGTTACAGTCTTTATAAGGGAGTTAATTAATGATTTAACTGATTAATTCAAGACTGTGGCTGCTTACAAATATAAACTAACCCTGCTTTATTGTAGGTGAAAAATAGTAATAGTATGCAGTTCATTTCAAAGTAAATGTTCTGTTTTAGTTTTTTCCCCTTACAAACATTTACTTAGAGAGTATTTGGTTTCAGAAACAACCACTGATTCATAAAGGAATGAGACAAGTGCCTGTACTTATGAGAGAGTCATTGAATTATTCACTCAACCAATTCATGAATGATATAAATGCTTTAGTTATTTAGACAGTTTTGCTTAAAATCCAGATGAAACTGATAAAGTGACCTACATGTACTTGTATGACAAACATATTTATTATGTATTATTAGATTAAACCTGAAGAAATGAGGGCTGACAGGTTTTATATGGATTCAGCTGGTTAGATGATCAGAAATCCTGCTCAGATCGTTTCAATGGCTTAGTTACCAACGGCTCTGAATATTACAGTAGGACAGGACCAAAATAGTTTACCATTTAAAAAATATATAATATAAATAATAATAATTAACTGAACATCTCAGCAGCTGCACATTCATATTGTACAAACCTTTATCATTTAGAAATGCCATGTATAGTATTACTGAGAAATGCTACATTTTGTGTAAATAATTAAAAAAATATATAATAATACAAAAATAAAATGAATAAAAGTACAGTTTGTGTTACAGTATGTCCATCCTCAAAGACTAATGAGATCACACTGGTATAGGACACAGAAAACGAAATCCTGCACAGAATGAGCAGAAGGCAGTGTGACAAGAAAATGTCATTTCTACATGTAAAGAAGGATCTGGCTCCTCTTCCAAATCCTCTTTTATTCTCTTGTCTCTCGCCTCTGGTTCAGATATTGCATTACTGCCATCACTGCAGGCCATGATCTAATTAGAAGCGAGCAAGACTTTAGCACTTGTCACATCTCAGTCTGTTCGGAGGTGCTGAAAGACCTCAGACACACACACACACACACACACGTACGGTCTGATCAGTGAAGTGAGGCACAGAGAGAGGTACCTTAATGGCCTATTTCAGCATTATTACAGTATTGTGGATGGATTGCCACCAGGAGCCCTGAGATACTGAAGTGTGAAAGCCATCAGCGGCTCTCATGCGTCTCCACACTCCTCTGATCCTGTCATTACTGAGTGGGACGGAGCCGATTTATGGAGATAGAATTGTTTCGGAATTCCAAATAAATATACTATGATCAAAAAACCAAGCATGTTCACAAAATAAATCTTAGAGTTCCACAAACATGAATCGTATTTACATAAAAGTAAAATTAGACCTGCAAATAAAAAACATACTCACAAATATTTTTTCTACAAACACAACTTTGCCTGGCATTTATATGTGAATCTTGTCCTGTGCATTTGTAGATCGCTGCGTATATTTGTGGATTTTGAAACATTTCAAGCGTCAAGATGCACACTGATTCACAAATGGATGGACTCCACCCACTTTCTACTTAAGCCAATCAGATAGCGGCCCAGTGACACTGACTAATCATTGCACGTTCTCGTTCCAACCAATCACGCTTTGAATGAATGAATGAATGAATGACACATTTATATAGTGCTTTACTCCCAAAGCACTTTACAATCAACCCACCACCTTTGCCTTACAATTGGTCACTTCCACGGTTTTCCTCAGAGGCTTAAGTCCGGTGCTGCCCTGGACTGATTCACATATAAATGCCAGACAAAGTTGTGTTTGTAGAATAAATATTTGTGAGTATGTTTTTTATTTGTAAGTCTAATTTATTTGTAAATAAAATTCATGTATGTGGAATTTATTTTGTGAATATGCTTGTTTTTTTTGTCAATCGCTTTACATTTATTTTTGGATCATAGTATATTTATTTGGAATTACGAAGTATATATTGGAATTACATAGTATAAACATTTGGAATTTTATCTCCATACCGATTCCTCTCTCAAACACATCCGCACGTCCTCAGCCTCTCCGACTTCATTATGCCATGTGATTGGAAAATTTGCCCTACATTCACTTAACACTTGAGCCATCTGTTAGACTCCCTCGTTAATAGTGTCAGATCCTCGGCAAATCATTGATATTCAAATGTATGCACAGTGTTATATTCCAGCACGCTGTTTCCTGCCTTCTAATGGACGGTTTATTCATCAAAGAGGGATATTCATCAGCGCTAGAGAGACTAAATGTTTTGCCTGCCTTGAATGTGACGCTTTAAAGACTAAGCTTTACTCAAAACAGTCTTTATAATCATTGACATTTTAAATGCATGCAGAAAAATTATTTTATTTATGATTATTATTTTCAGCTTAATAAGGTTTGCTGTGTAATTTTTCCTCATTTAAAAATTAAATTATTTTTATTATCTTTGCTGAAAACCTTCACATTTGGTAGAAACGTTTATCCAAAGTGATTGCGTTACATCAGATGTTTATATTTTTTATCAGCTTATGCTTTGAACCCGTGACTTTGTCGTTGGTAAGTATAAACACAAGACTGGTATACTGACAACTACAACATACACAAAATCACTGCCTACACCTTTAGATTGGGTCCATTTTAATTTAGATTCTGCCCATCGTCACAAAAGCAGTGTGTGATGTATTTTTGCCAGTTCTTTCAACACGTCATTTAATCTAGACCAAGTATGTCAGCACAGATCTGTATGTTCTCTGTCTTTGTCCTGAAACTCAAGAAAACTGTTCTAGACACCTGGACACAAATAGTGCTATAATACAGGACTAGTCAAGCTGGAGATTACATCACAGAGCACTGAACATGCAACTAAACTCCATGCTTCTGTAACCCTATATGCTGTATAAAGGCATCAAACACGGACATTTATCTTGGGACATTGGAAACTTCATTAATTTTCAATATGATATGGTTAAACTGACTATTACTATTTGCTAATTGGTTTGATCACCTAAAGCAACCTTGGTAAATATGTTGTTAGAAATCAGAGCCATTACAATCTCCATTCGTGTAATACTGCATTCTTATGCTTTTGCACATAAAATGTGTTCTGTACTGTAGGTCACATTTAAAATAACCTCAGAGAGTATGTGATTTCAGGAATGAAACAGATATCGCTCTTTATGAGTGAGTCACTGAATGATTCACTCAACTGATTCATTCAAAAATTCTGATTCAGTCAGACATAAAACAAAACTTATTTAATAAATCTAATAAACTGACCTAAACTATTTGTATGATATAATTAAAGTCATTTTGGAGTGTTTATTTAAATACTAAAATATGTTACCATAGACACAATTTATTTTGGGACTCGCACATTCATTCTCTAAAAGGTTTGTTTTATAAGTGGCTTATATATGCAGGGTTGGGAGTTACATAACCTTTTCAAGTAAAGTAAGCTCTCTTGTCCTCCTGAGGCTCATTCCGGACAAACAACTTTTTCTTTTTTATTTTGATACTAAAGAAACAAATACGCAAGCCCAGCACACATGACAAAAAGTAACACAAAAAAACTCTATACACTACTTTTTTATCAAAAAATAAAAAGAGTAACCAAGTAGCTCAGTTTTGTAGTGCAAAAGTAACTTTCCTCAACACTGCTTATAAGATGTGAATATTACAACAGATTACGTAAGAATGATTTTTACATAGAATCATGTTCAGCCCAAGCAATGGAAAAGTGAAGAAGAGAAGAGATGTGCTTTTGTTAACTTCATCACCATGGAGATTTAATAGGCTCGTTTCGGGCCACCTGGGTACCAGCAGGACCTCAAGTGCTAATGAGGGAGGGACGCTTCTGCACTCTTACACACACACACTCTCCTGCTCCAGATCAAACGCTGCTCATTACACGACACCCTTCACCGCCAAATCTCTTATTCCTGATCTTTATTTTTCACCGCATCAATTTAAGTACGAATCAAATTTCTTTCAGAATCAGAAGCGTGACTAATAGCGTTTGCAGGCGATCTCTGCGAAGCTCTCTTTGCACTGAAATGTCATCACTTGGTGAGATGTTGTGGAAAGAGACACGTGCAGTGGAGTGTGGCGCTGATCGCACACCTCCGGCTGCAATCTGAGGAAACATGATGATGGTGATGAGGATGATGATGATGGTGAGGAGCATGATGTAATCCTTCTCATGCCACAGCAAGCGTGTGAGCGGCACACACACAGAGCAGCAGTGCCATCTCATGGTCACACAGGAAAGCTTCTTATATAAGCTTTAGAGAATTACATCACTGTTATCAGACAATAGTGGCTGACTGCTGAGAATCAGACGCACAGATGCACACATCACAAACTCATCACAAAAACATCTACGGATGTTTCAGCTTTATGATCTTTTACGTATTATTTAACCTATTTATTTTGATTTAATCTATCAGATTGGTGACAACTTTTTTTTTATTTTTGCACATTATTTCTAACAGTCTCATGTTTAAAAGTTTGGTGTCAGAAATATCTTTTTTTGGTTGGTGGCACTATTTAAAATGAACTAGCAACGCAAACAAACACATGTATTAATGTCGTCATGACTAAAACAAATGTGAATAAAACATGCATCTGTTAATATTAGTTAATGCACTTTATTGTAAAATTTTACCATTTGTGTTTTGTTAGCATCAAATAAAAATGCCTTTATTATTCAACGATGCATTAAATGTTACTAAAGTAAAGGCATTCATTATGTTATAAAATATTTCTGTTTCAAATAAACGCTGCTCTTTTATATGAATCCTCAGAATGGTGTGTGTAAGTACACACGTGTAACAGGACATTGGTAACAACACTTTTTTTCACTTCACTAAGTATTCATGTAACAGGAATTACAAACAGCAGTATGTCTAAGAGTAACTGGAACAGGGGGTGATCAGGGGGTGTAGTTGGGTTGGTTTAGGGATATATAAAGTGGGTGGAGTTGGTGCACCTCTGTAATACCAGGGTATATACATGTTAACTCCTCAGGAACTGCCCACTTCATATAAAGTGTAACATTCTGAACATCAACCACAATTTATATGTAAAGCCTAATTCACTGCCCGCTGCTGTGTAACATCAGAGTAATTGCATGATAAATACATAGCAACTGTCTATTTAATATAAAGTGTAACACTTTATTTACCAAAAAGTGCTGTTAGTCCTGTTACACATTTGTACTTACAGTACACACACCATTCTGAGGGTTGTTATACACAAATATTACAGCTGTAGATACTATGTACCGGTGTGTGGTTACATACTACATAGATATCTGGTTACTATGGACGTACACAGGTATTAGGGACACTTAATATAAAGTGGGACCTGTAAAGGTACATACTCTAGTTTCACAAAGTGTTTTTGACATGCAGATGCTCCATATGATATAAATGTGATGGTTTCAGATGATGTGCTGATGTCTTACCGTGGTCCTGAGTTTCCTGTGAAGCCGTGAGTTCACTCCTCTTCTTGCGTATGTTCATGAGTTTGGCCTGTGAGATCTCTCTGACTATGGAGGACAGCTGCTCTTTGGATCTCTGCGCCGGAGGACTGCTCTTCTCCTGTTCACACTCAGACTTGCTCTGATGATGGTTCCCCACCTCACAACACAAATATTCAATGATTAAACACTTGAAAACCCAATGCAAACAATCTCTATTATAATGTTTTTGTACTCACATCTCCATTCTGTCTTCCGTTTTTGTAAATCGGCGGTAACGACGCTGCTTTAAACCTGAAAACACATTCGGTCACATTCTTCTTGAAAACAAGCTTCATCCGTAGTGAAAATGCTGTCTTTCACTCACCCGTTCACTCTCTTCATGCCGATGGGTTTATTGAACAGCAGGTCACTGTATGGAAGCTTTTTGAATTTGTCTCTTCCAACAGCAAC
Organism: Enteromius anoplus; assembly: GCA_032359395.1. Taxonomy (NCBI): domain Eukaryota; kingdom Metazoa; phylum Chordata; class Actinopteri; order Cypriniformes; family Cyprinidae; genus Enteromius; species Enteromius anoplus. The sequence continues at coordinate 433,271 of JAUMHG010000060.1, forward strand.
ATAAAACTGTCCGTTCTCTAACTCCTTTCCATCCATAACGAGAGTCCCTTCAAAGGTGTACAGGCTATAAGAGAAGATGTCAAATGCATTAATTAGGTACAGTAAGTACAGCTCAGGCAATTGAGAAATGTTTCTTTTTCCCAAATGAGAAAAGAGCACTTGTCCAAATGTCTTTTCATTTACATGTCTCCTGGAGAACCACAATCGTAAATGTACTTCAAACTGATGTCCTCATTTTAATGACTGCACTCTAGATAGTCTCTCTAAAACAATATTATTACAGTGTGCAATGCCCCCAATTGACTCGCACTCCTTTAGCATTCTTCTCGCGCATACACTGCTGTACGCGGACAGTCCGTGCGGTCTCAAAAAATTGCCTGCACGTTCGCGAGCCCTCCTGATGATGAAAATGACGCAATGCAGATGGGTGAAGTATACTTTGGCCTTTAAGCTCGTGCGGCGTTTGCTTAGTTTGTTTAGGTATTCGGCCCGACTTTTTTGAAAAAAATGCTTACCCTGCTTTTAAAGGGATATTTGTGTTGTTTGTTTTTTGATTTATTTATACTACTTTACATTTCTTGTTATTTATTGCTAATTACTTGTCTGTTAGTTTGTGCAGCGTTCACATGTTGTATATTACTGCGTGTAATTTATTTAAAAAGTTTAATTTCAAAAGTTGATTACCAAATGCATCTACATTTTTTTGGAATTTTTTTGTTGAATAAAATAAAATTTTTCCCAATATATTTTATAATTCCTCAAAATAAAAAAGAATAAAAAAATAATAAATATATATATATATATATATATATATATATATATATTGGATTTGGAACAAGAGGGAACATGACAAGCTCAAACCAGCAGCCATGTTTCAAAACATATCTATCCAGCATATGGAATTTTCAACAGGCTACTGTCTTATTTTAATGAGCAACTGCTGGCATACTAAGACTTTTTTTGTTCTTCTCAATTTTCTAGAAATTGTTGGAGCACAAATGGGAACTAATTTCACTTCAATGAAAATAAAGTAAATAACTAAATTCATTTCCTGCACTTGCATACCTCCGCACACCCCCAACAATTCGCAGGCCCATTTTCTCTGTGACCATCTCCAGAATCCTCTCAAACTGGCCGGTCACACGGCTGGGAATCAGCAACCTTACTGCTGAGTTCAGGACGTCTCCGTTTGCCACAACACTGAGAAACACACACACACATGCATTGTCGATAGATGCTATTTACACTAACTCTGCCCACCAATGTGTGATTGGGCTAGTCAGCGTTACAAAACAACACTTCCAGTGGTGTAGATAGTAAAGGACATGCTGCAGTCTTAATTAACCCATGATTGCCAAACTTTTTTACTTCCTTTTCATATATATATATATATTAAAGACCTGATAACTTCTATAAACATTCTATTAACAGTACTGCTTTTTTTCATGATTATAAAAGAAATTTGTCAGAATGTCAACCAAAATTGTCAAAATATTCCTTATTAGATTGGAATCACACAAAGGAACAAAATGAATGAATGAATGAATAAATAAACACAGTATATCTGTGCATAAATACAGAAATAGTGCTGTTGCATTAACAACCTAATATAGCTCAAGCTAATTTGAAAATGACATCAATATTTCCTGCCAAACATCTGAGTGATTTGATCATTTGTCAGTGTCTTTTCCGAGTGCACAACGAAGATGAATAATATAAATTTGTGGATTTTTGCATAATAAAATCAGTTAGGCAGTTTTAATTGGTCCTCATTTGGATTAACTGAGGTCTTTTAGTCTGGGTTGTTTTCAGTTATTGCGTGAACAAATCTGTATTTATAGTGTGCATACCATGCAAAAATCTTTTTTAATTCCTGACCACTATATATATTGGATTTGGAACAAGAGGGAACATAAACAGTGGCAAAATTTTCGTTTTGGATGAACTAATAGCTTTTAGTATCAAACAGAGATATTTGATTAAACCTGGTGCGGGGGGAAGCACAGGATTATGAAAAACAGAAGTAAGCAGTACTCACAATATTGCACAGGGTTCTTTGATGGGCTTCAGGAATCTGGCAGATACAATCACACGACTTTGAGGAACAGGTTTTAGCTGCACACAGAAAAAATATGGGTGGAGGGTCTGCAAAATCTTACAAAAACAACAGCTGACAAACATCCTGTTAAAACACAACAACCAAAAGTAACCAAAGTAATGTATAGAGCAAATGACCGATACAAAAAGCAAACTAATTATAATCAATAAAATAAAACACACAAACAGAAATAAATAATTAATTCTGAAAAGCCATTGTAAAAATGTAGTACTTTTTTATGCAAGTACAAAGTACTGTAGTTAGGGCAACCTAATTTTGAAAATAGAGAGAGATGACATCAATCGGATTCATACTGGTAGATCATTCCATAGTTTAGGGCTTGCTGTCGCAAAAGCTTTGTCCTCTCTATGTTTTTGCTTAGACCTGGGGACAGAAACACAATTGACCTATGGATTGTTCTAGGCCATTGAATGTAGATGATAACCAGAGCAAAGAAGTTAAAATGGGAGTAATGTGATACATTTTTTTTATTATAAGTCAACAGAGTGACTGCAGCATTCAGAACCAGCATGACCTCACTCCAAATTCATTCAGATTTTACAAGGTGGTTAATTTGTACGACCTTAGTTGTACAATTCGTACATGAGTACCTGTCACTTGGGTTTTGGAAAAATCATAAAATATCATATGAGTGAAGCCATACGAATTAGCCACCTCGTAGAACAAGTTCAAATTGATTGTGTGATTGTGTTGTCTGAACCATTGCTAGCTCTGCTGGGTCTGTTCAGAGATGTTAAACCAGCCGCTTCCTACCCTGGCCATCAGTTCCAAGATATTCAAGGACCTCTTTACACATGGCCATTTCATGCATTTCCACTGATCGAATTTCTGATTCTGATTTGTTCAAACGTTTCCATTTTCACTTGGAAAACTGGATATAAATCCCAACTTCAATTCCTGTGTTCAATTTAAATTGAACTGAGTTCACGTCAATGAAATTGAAAGACAAGCACTGCATTTTATTAACTATCAGCTTGTTTTAAGATCAAAGACGGCACTAGAGCTCCAGCAGTCACGTGACCTTTTCTTTTTACTCCACTATGCTGGCAGGCAAGAACAGCAAGGAGCAGTGTTGGGCACGTTAATTGTAATTAGTTATAGTTGATAGTTACTTCTCACAAATAATACCTGTGTAAGTAACTGAATTACATCGTTCACATCAAGTTACTAATTACCAGGGAAAGGAAATACTCAAATATGGCAAATAACTTTGATGTAACCAATAAAAAGTGAAATCACAGTCAACTGCTCTTTTAAGGCTGCAGCCATGATTCAACAGGCCAGATAGTGAGAATGAGCAAGAGAAGGTTCTGAAATGGAAGGACACCAGGGGTCTATTCCATAAAGCTTGGTTAACTTACCATTTGGTAAAACATAACCTCTTGGTTGATTGATTCCAAACCCGCAAACCGTGAGTGTGTCGGTTCCAAAACACCTGAGAAGAGTTAGTTTAACCAACCTCCTACTGGTTACCCAGAGTTAATGCGCGTGCATAAAGACCACCGATTTCACGAGTCAATATGGAAAATGACAGTGAAAAAAAGAGAGCAGCATACTTCACAGAGGCGGAGCTGGAAGTTTTAATGCACGCGTATGACGAATTGAAGCCAATAATAATGTGTAACTGTTACCGTCTTGGAGAGAGAAGTGTTGGGGAGGAACTTCTTCATATTGCTGTGTCGGTGGAAGAATATCAATGATTGACTAAAAGATGTCAGAAGTGAGTTTCAGTCTTCTGATTGGTTGTTTTACTCAGAGTTAATGCATATATGTGTGCTCTTGCGGTCACGTATTGTAAGAGACATGTGAGCTAGAACATTGGTTTAATTAAATGAATGCAGTAGCAATACCGTGCTAGTACCCCATTGGCAAATATGTAAGAAAACAACAGTATGAAAATGGGTGGTGTCAGTTTCCCCAGGATTTTACAATTAACGGTAATACATTACAATACTATAAATTCGTAAATCTTCTTCACATTACATATTTAAAGTAATCTTTAAAAAAACGAAATGTAACGCCATACACCAGGGGTGGGGAACGTCCGGCCTCCGAGCCGTATGCGGCCCGCGAGACAGTTTGACCCGGCCTAGTCAGTCAATGCAAAATCATCCCTCAGGAAAGAAAAAAAAAAACAATTGTCTGTGATAGAAAATGACAAAAAAATAAAAATAAAATAGAAATGTAACATTAGATACTATATAATAATATAAAATAGGTTTGTACGTCGGACGTTCCAACGTCCGTGTGACAGCATGAACGCGCAATATTCACGTAACCTTATGCGGTTCTCATCACTGATAAGCACCATGGCGGCAGGCAAGAAAAGAAAAGTAGATGCAGAATGTCGCGCTTTTCAAGAAAAATGGACTTATGATTATTTTTTTGTTTAAGTCAAAGGCAAACCGGTCTGCTTAGTCTGCGGGGATGCTCTTGCAGTGATGAAAAAGGCCAATCTCGAGCGTCATTACAGCTCGAAGCACGCTAAACTCAATGAGTTGCAAGGACAAATGCGCTTGGATAAAGTAAACACTCTTCGTCGGAGTTTGGATGCCCAACAAGTAGCTTTCACAGAACCGCATTCTGACAGAGAGAATGTTATAAAGACAACTTTTGTGGTAAGCGAGCTAATAGCCAAAAAACTCAGACCTCATTCAGGAGGAGAGTTCGTGAAAGAGTGTCTTGTTGCCACTGCGGAGCTGCTCGCGCCAGACAAAGTAAAACTTTGTAAAAATGTGACTTTATCTTGAAGAACTGTAGCAGAACGAATCACTGATATGGCGCAAGATATATGTTTTTTTATGCATTACATACACTTGTTGACTGGCACTACACTTTTATCTTTTTCTTTTTGTGTTTCTCATCTACTGACTTATGTAAATATATATTTTGTAAATAAAATCGCAATTATAATTTATTGCAGCCCCAAAGGTGTCTGTCTCTCTGTCCTCACTTTTTGAGCCAAGGAGTTTGTGACAATATGTTCAATAATTTGTTTAATATGGCCCCTAAAAGATTTTACAAAAATGTAAATGGCCCTTGAAAGAAAAAAGGTTCCCCACCCCTGCCATACACTAACCTTCGACGGGGGTGCAAAAGGGGGTCTCGCCCAGGGAGTAATTCCATGTAGAACCACTACTGCACATGCCCACATTGTACAAAAAATGCCCTGACGCAAAAAAATTGATGCAATTTTTTTTTCTATGTGCTAAGCGCAGATCCGCGGTTTGTGACATTTGCAATATGTAGTCTGAAGAGATGTGTTAAATAAATGAACGAATCTTTTGAAAACCGGTAACGCTCTTTCAAATAATCATTAGGAAATTAAAAGACACCAATACGCGGTCTTATAACTCTCTATGCCGGTGAAAAAAACTTTGTATAATTTGTGCCTACACGTCCACAGGATCGTCATCAAAAGGGCACGCCATGCTCCGTAACCTTCTGAAACAAACTTACCCTGGAACATAACCTGCTCCCGAGCAGGTGACCTTCAGAGAGTAAGTTCCTATGGTTACATTCATACCCAGAAAGTTACTTCCGTTTTTGGAACCGAAAGTTGATGTTATCCACTAACTTACCCTTAAACTTACCCGGGTATGTCACATAACCTGCTTTCTGGAATACCGCACTGAAGATTAATGGATTAAGTTGTTGTTGTCTTCTGTATACAATACTCTACCTAATGTATCAAATCTCCGTGCATGGCAGTCGGTAGAGAGCTGTCGGGGTGAAGTAGGCACAAAAGAAGCCAAGATAACTTTGTAAGGGGCCTTGTTTAATGAGCAGTGGTAGAATCAACATACCAGAAAGGGGGTGGAATGAGGAGACCCAAACCCCCAAAACCATGTCATGGCTAAAATGGCTGAAATATCAACAAAGGGCCCTAAACTCAAGAAAATGAATCACAACTACGATTAATACATTGCTTTTCAACAAATCAATAAATATGAAACCGCATTCCAGTCAGCAGAAAAAACATGCCTTAAGACATGAAATGTGAGCTCAGCTCTGTCTCCGGGTCAGACGTGAGTTCGATTAACCAGCGTGTTTAAGTGAGGGCACTGTTCAGTTCAGCACAAACACAGACACACAGTTGCTCTCATCTAGTGTTTCGGTGTCTCTCGGGCCCCTGCCGTCTCCCCTGGTAACCCTGCGGGATGCCTATGTGCAGAGCCGAGGGACGGCGTGTCTTTGGGATGCTGCCAAACCAAAGCGCCACTCTAATTGAGACAATCAGGAGCCAATAGGAACAAAGTGTGGCCCTCGTCGTAAATATAAGAACCTGTTTAATCTTGCCTGATGATGATTAGGACATTGTTTCACCAATTCCCACGGCAACAGCCCTTTAGCTCAGCTCAATAATAAAGTGGGATCTGAGCAGGTGTGACGATACTTCCTTTCTTTGCCTAAGAGAGTTCATAAAATTTTAAGACTGTCGTAAAAAGGTCCCTGTGCTGGTTTTCTTCCTTTCTTTTCATTCCTCTCTGCTTTAACTAGTCTTGAGTTCTGAGGGAGTATATGAAATGTCACTCAGATGTTTGCGCTCTGGATCTGAGCCATTGACTTAAATATGCATCCAAGGAGTTGGATAATAATTCACAGGTTAATAATTCATTGCCAAATGAGCCGACAACAAAAGTGATTCTTTCCAGACGACAACGCAGACGGTGTGTCTAAACATGACACCTCGCTCAGGTAGTCTTTCTTGAACATTAAAGGTGCTGAACTAGCACACTAATGCTCCAGGATTCCTTTAAACACACAGTATAACTTGTGCGCTGAAAAACATTTGCCAGTGTTTAACCCTCCTGCGGTCACCTGTCAGAGCCCCGAGAGACGTATGGATGAACATATATACCCGACTGACTCCATTAACCTCCAAACTAGTGCAGTGATTGACTGCTACACTCAGTGTTTGTGCACTTAATGTGGTTAACAATGCCTCACATGGGTGTTTAGCTTGCATTAGTTATACTGTATACACACATACACAGATTTTAGACGAAGAAATATTTGTTCTTACCACTCCATAGGGCTGAAGCGTTTTTTTCTTCCTGGTTCCTATCTGTAAATAACTAGAAGGGAAGCTGAATTATTTATTTTGTTATGCAATGCAGAAATTGTGAAGTGGTCATTAAAACAGTAATGGTACTAGTCAAATGTTTCACTAAATATAGTTACAATTTTAGTTTGATCTACAAGTCCATGCTTAAAGCAAGAGTTCAACAAAAAATTAAAATGTCTTGAAAAAAGGCCCTCTTTCTCAGGTCATCCAAGATTAGGATGAGATCAATTAACATCTTGTGTTTGTGTGAATCAAATCCATCAAGACATTAAAACACTGATCTGTTGATCCAGGCTAAAATACCATAATCCATAATGATGCTTCCTTTAGTGAAAAAGTGTTCTGGTCTGAATGAGGAGAGACATCTGCACAGATCAAGCAGAGTTTACAAGCCAAAACAGCTCTAAATAAACATGCAAGTAAAATAAGTAAAATTCTATTTATATACTTATTTTACAATAAAAACACGGTCATTTATGAGGTTCTATATGCAATACATGATGAAGAAAAAAACATCAAACCCAAAATGCACACACACACACACACACACAAGAAACATCACGAAATAATGAAAGCACATCTATGCAGGAATGTTTTCAATCGACATATGAAAGCGCACACACATTCAAATGATCTACCATCCACTGTCAAGCTATTCCATAGTTTTGGAGCCCTCACCCTTTCTCTTTTGTTTTATATTTAGTTCGTGACTGGATTTTGATGTGAGAGACAACAGGAGATGGATTGAGGATGCGTTATTATGGATTATGAATTCTGTTCAAATCAACTAAATGCTGGATTAGTTTGATCTTCTGTCTTCTCCAGATGTTAACTGATGGACTGGAGTGCTGTGGATTGTTGTAATGTTTTTATCAGACTTTCATTCTGACGACACTGTTGCAGTGATAAATTTCTCAGAATCTGATAAAGAAAGAAACCAACATCTTGGATGGACTGTGGATGAGGACACTAACAAAAACTGACCGAAGTTTAATCAGATAGTGAAGGAAAAGCATTATCATCTGTCCACCATGTGTTCTGTGAAATACATTAGTACATTGCCTGTAAAATGTAAATCTATAACACTTTGTTTGCACCCTGTTTTTTCATAGGTTTTGTGCCTTTGCTATGAAACAGATGGATAGATAGATAGATGGATAGATAGATAGACAGATGGAGGTGTCTCACTCTATCTTTTTGAATCTCTCTCGTCCAGCAGCCACGTACTGCTCTCCGCTCCGCAGGTGCTCCAGGGACTGGACCCTGTGTCCGGCTTTGGGCGTGTAGATGTTGCGGACCGCGCCGAACGGAGCCCTTACGCCTCCAGTCACCTCCCGCAGCAGCGTGTCGAAGGTCGAAACCCGCTTCGAGTTAATCACCAAACGCCTGGGCTCGTAATACGGATCACCATTGCGGTAGAAATAGATATTTTTGACTTCAGGTTGAGACAGAAAGTTTGGCTTCTCCGCACTCATAGCCATGAGAGGTGAAGTTATCGATGGAGAGTCAGAGCGCAGCACGGTTATATCTCCAGAGCACAGCAGCGCATGTGATCCTCATGGTCCAAACCACACAGATGCACGTTTGATTAACAAATCAACATGATTTTACGCCGAGCAAAAGTGGAAACTTGTTGCGCAAATAATAGTTTGCAGCGGGAGTTGTTATCCTGATGATAGAGACAGCTGCAGCGCACTGAAAGCGATGGTCTCGGAACTCTTGTGTTCCTCTGGCGGTTTCTATAGAGACATTACAATCTCAAAGCCCTCTGATACTAAACTACACCGACTCCAGAGACTCTGGAGTCTCTAAAGCAAGTTGCTTTAACAGTTAGCCAATAGCGTACCTTAAAACCATCTTCATATATATATATATATATATATATATTTTTTTTTATCATAATATTTCGAAAGTTAGGATTTTTTCATGTTTTACAGGCTAATATCTTTATTTGACAGTAGTGCTTATTCCTGTGAAATTTCATTTCCAGAATAAATAAATAATAAACAACAGTGACATGCAAACTCAGAATTCATTTCCCCCCTGTGCTTCCAAGTTCACGTCACAAATCAGCATTTTTTTTTTTTTTTTTTTTTTTTTTTTTTTTGCAACAAAAGTTTATTTCTAGCTTAAAAATCAAATTTAAAAATATTAATTTAATATATTATTCTGGTTTTATATCAAATTTTATATATTGAAATTTTGTATGAATTTTGAATAAAAAATTACTATTATATTATTATTATTATTTTTTTTTTTTTTAAGTCTCAGTTACATGTATTCATTCATTATGTGGCAGAAATATATAAATCATATAAATCAGATCACAGAAATGCTTATTGAAGAGGAAAGGAAGAAGGAAAGGACAGGACATGTGGCCAGGTGTGTGTATGTACTGTGCTCTGCATTTAACACACACACACACACACACACCATATTTAATCTACTTCATGTATAACAGACTATATCATATCTTGAGATTTATTTAAGATCTGTACAGTACCTGACAACATCTTGTGAGAGGTTCGTTGCTGAGTGTTATTTGAGTGTTTCCTGTCAGGCTAATATTGAGGCTAATGTGAGGTAATGAAAATAAATAAATAAATAAATGTTTATTCTATAAAGCTAAGAGTATTTTAGTAGAGTGGTATAGAATGTTCACATTCCTGTGAAGTATCCTATACTCGGTGTCTGTTAAGGAACCATCGAAATACAGTGTTAGCTCATATTTAGCAACACACTGCTAATCCTCTTATAAAGGCTAGCTGACATGTAGTTGGGTACATCATCAAAATAATCAATGTTCAAAGAAGACGTGTGATATTACACATTCATCTGATCTTATGTCTGTTTGAGGAAAACATAGTATTGCTGTTAATATTACTTAAGTGGTATTTGTCTGCTTTAAGCAACATCAGTAAAAAGGCAAGAAGTGAGACTAATAATGCATTATAATAGAGAAATATAATCCATTGTAATTTAAGTAGATGAATCCATTGTGTGTTATAAATTGTCAAACTGTTAAAAGCTAAAATCACAATTATATAAATATTACAATATATTAAAACTGTTCTTATGAAAATTCATGAAATTATACAACATATTTGAAGTGTTTTTAATGCATTCATTATAATGTCTTAAGAATACCCTTGTAATGTATTATAAATACAGCCTTTATAGAAAGTGTTACCAATTTCCAAATATATATTTATATCTTTATAAATAAATCTTAGACTTGACTTTTAAACAACTACATTCTTGCCTAAAAAAATTATGACACAATGACAATAATATTTAGAAAATTTGTGGGTTTTTGGGAAATAACGTTTCACAAGTCTACAAGAACAGAAAAGAATGCATATTGAGAAGCAACTATCGTCTGTGTAGAAATATAAAATTATTAAATACACAGTAATATACTTTTTTGTATTTGCATACTCTGATGTAAATAAGCCGATGTAGCGTTAAATAAACTGGTGGACAGCAGAGCGGAACTAGTGAAGCAGATCCCCTTCTATCACTCAAAAGTGATGATTCTAGTCAACCAATCAAGGTTCTGCATTGAGTTTAGCTGTGGTAGGTACCCCAACAGAAGGGTACCAAAAAAGTGGTATGGTATGGTTTGCTATTTTGCTACCAGTTACAACTCCTGACAAAGGAAACAAAGACATAATTGCCTACCGAACTGTACAGCTCAGTGGAAACAAGCTAATTGCTGATAGCAACCTTTCACTAGGTACAAAAGTGTTTTACTTCAGTTTCACTATAGTACTCACACTCCAGTATCTCAAATCAAGGCCACAGAGTACAATTTCATATTATATTATATTATATTATATTATATTATATTATATTATATTATATTATATTATTTGCCATTCAAGTGTACTCGGGTTTTGTCTGGATTTAAGTATACAACCCTGATGGGTTTTAATCTCCCGGTCAATGGTTATTGGTCAAATATACTACTAACGTTTGGATGATTTACTGGTACTAGTACTCAAACTCAGATATTGCTAGACTTGCCATGCTAAGTATTGTCCAGCAAATTTGATTGTACAGTATCACCATGAGAAATTATATTTTTTGTGATTTCCATCCAGACCTTCATGTATGGCCACTGTTGAAGGAGGATGTATACACCGCCCAACAGTGCTAACCTGAATCTTCATTCATCCTAATTGGACACCAAGGAGTTCATGCGCAAGTACAGCCCCACTGTTGCTATAACCTAGTTATGTCTTGGAACAAAAAACATGTTTGTTTGGTGTGTCGCATAACAACTGTCTATTGAATGTCTTGACCATTAGCAAGATTACTGCCAAGGGACAGCAGCCTTGAGCACATCTGTGCACACAGCATTTTCACATGTAGAAGAGGTGATATATATCCAACGTACATATATGTCACTAAGCAGATGCCCTCATCATGAGCGACTTACAAAAAAAAACATGTCTGACTTATTGTGGTGTTCCACCTCCAAACATTAAGAAGTCAGGAAGAACTTTATTAGCAACTAGGTTTACACACACAAGGTATTTGACTTGGTGAGAGGAGCTTCCAGCTGTACGGACATAGAGTAAACTTACATGATAGCGCAGACATACATAAGATTTACACAGAAGAGATGTGAAATAACTGTTTACTATCAGCTCTTTCTACCAGTTCAAGCCATGTACGTGAGTTTTCTAGTATGAGTGGCATCAGTGATGTTGAATTATGTTCATGATTCACGAGTCACCGTACTTACTGTACATTTTATTTATATTTCAAAGACGCCAAAATAAATAAATACATTATTCATTCCATTGCAGGAGAAACAGAGTGCTTTCACATCAATCATCATCATCAATCCATATTGGCGGCACTGAACACAGGTGTTTAGTCCCAACACATATACCATGTAGTTTTCAAATGAGCCCGAAAGATGTGATTAGCTGGATCAGGTGTATTTAATTAGAGTACTGTTGGGCCTCAGCTGATGATTGCTATGATGAGGATTTGTGCCTTGCACCCTGATGTGCTACTCTTAGCTGCTCTTGCAGGCAGTTTTCTTCAGGTACTCTGTGATGGACTGAGTAAAGCCTTTGTGTCAAGAGCAGTACAAGCAGTCCCCTTTGAACTGCTTCCACTTGCTGCTGAACAAATAATTTCCAGCATCAGGCCATGTCAGAAACCTGATCTCACAGCAATTTGTACATACATTATGAGGTGGCTAATTCGTATGAATTTGTACGACCTCACTTGTTCGAAATTCATACGATTTATTCTAAATCGTACGTATTTTATGAGATGCCCATTCGTATGAATTTGTACGAATGACCTAAACATAACCCCGGCCCTAAACTTACCCATCACGTGGTTTTAGACAAATCGTACAAAATTTGTTCAAATTTGGCACCTTGTACGAATATGTACGAATTGCTCGTGAGACTTTGTTGATACAACACAAATCATCTGAGTGATTGATGGTACTTAAATCCCCATCAGTACACTATTTGTGGACGGACATATGTCATGTTGTGGGTGGAGTTAGTGAATAACTAGCACTCTCCTTACCTACAATACCACGACTGAGGTGAGACGTTTGAGCAAGGCACCCTTCCCCCAACTGCTCCCTGGGCACCGCAGCACTGGCTGGCCACTGCTCCGGGTGTGTGTGTGTGTGTGTGTGTGTGTGTGTGTGTGTGTGTGTGTGTGTGTGTGTGTGTGTGTGTGTGTGTGTGTG
>JAUMHG010000060.1:478041-490825 GCA_032359395.1 Enteromius anoplus
ACACTTTTATGTTTTTATTTTCATGTTTGGTATATTTTTTAAGCCTTTTGTTTTCAGTGTTGTGCAAGTTACTTCAAGGTGTAGGGTCAGTGTAGGACAATACCGCATACAGTCTGTACAGTAGAAACACCATTACACCTATGAAGAGACCCCATATACCACAAATGCAAGCGCGTGTGTGTGTGTGTACCTGAGCATCACACAGGCGCAGGAAGTCCACACTCAGGTAAGCTTTAATGCCATCGATGGCTCCAGGCAGTGTGACCCCACGCAGCAGTAGGACGGTGAGGACGACATAGGGCATCGTGGCTGTGATCCACACCACCTGCACACACACACACACACACACACACAACATGAATGTCACTGTACAACATAAATGCATCACTTTTATAAGATTCTTAAACTACTAAACATCTAAACATTTACTTATATTCCAAGAACGGAGCAGACCTAGATATGTGAAAAATGGTGTTGAGAAATGTTTTCAAAAATATCTAATCTATCAGAAACATTGACATGTTGATGTCTGCTGGTCTCCTGGTCTGGCCAGCCTGGTTTGTTCACTAAACACAGTCTGGAGAGAGCAGAGGACCAGCAAACCACCAGAGGTTAATGTAATATCTCGAACCTTCCCTGAGGTCTTGACTCCCTTCCACAGACTGAAGTAGAGCACCACGATCACCACGGCCAGGCAGGAGGTGAGCTGCCAGCGCGGCAGACCCAGGTCATCGATGCCTGTGCTCTCGTGAAGATGCAGCATGCCTCGTCTGCAGATCAACATCAACAATGATCATACTCCACACTTACAGGTTCAGGCACTGGTTGCACAAACATGTTAACACTGTGTCTTAAGAACTAGTTTGACCAAATCTTGGACATTTGGAAAAAAGAGCTTAGTTCTTGGTGTGCCTGCTAAGCTGATCATAACTCCTCTCGATACAAGTAATCAGATATATAACATCATCCATACTCACACTTGCCATAGTCTGTAGCACCAAATATACATTTCAGGACCTCTATGATATTCTGACTCAAACAGAGTTGTCCTGATTAAATTAAGAGTCAAGGGGTAATTAGCCTTAAGCTGGCTGCAATATTCTTACGTCCAACAACAAAACACTTCAATCCCTTAATCAGAGACATTTTGTCTTCCTCTGCACAGAGTTGACTCATAGATGGACTGAAAATAGCTCACTCACAGCAGGGCTAAGACAGTCTTGTCAATCAACTTATGTGGGAGGGGCCTGTGCAGAACTACGTCATTCTGACAGGAATCTCAGAACAGCCTGATTTAAGAAAGAGGATTTTAAAATAGGGATTTACATTTTTTTTATCAATATGGGAAGAATCTGTACACACTAGGGAAGCAACGGTTTTCGGTGGTGTATCGAACCGTTCGGTCACCTACAAACAAGCAATATTTCTGTCTCTCACAGACCTGTAACTTCTTCTATAGTCAACTCATCTGTCCTCCACTCGTTACCTGTATTAATGGCATCTGTTTTAACTGGTTATCTGTTTAAAAGACACCAGTCCACACCCTCAAGCAGTCACACTCCAAACTTCATTATGGCCAAGACCAAAGAGCTGTCAAAGGACACCAGAAACAAACATGCAGGCTGGACATCATGCTTTGGGGCTGTTTTTCTGAAAAAAGGGACCAGGACGACTGATCCGTGTAAACCACAGAATGAATGGGACCATGTATCGTGAGATTTTGAGTGAAAACCTCCTTTCATCAGCAGGGCATTGAAGATGAAATGTGGCTGGGTCTTTCAGCAACACCGCCAGGCAACGAAGGAGTGGCTTCATAAGAAGCATTTCAAGGTCCTGGAGTGACCTAGACAGTCTCCAGATCTCAACCCTGTAGAAAATCTTTGGAGGGAGTTGAAAGCCCCAAAACATCACTGCTCTAGAGGAGATCTGCTGGAGGAATGGGCCAAAATACCAGCAACAGTGTGTGAGACCCTGGTGAAGACTTACAGAAAACCTTTATGTATAGGATGTATAGCCGAATTACACTGTAGACTAATTCAGACGGGACTAGTTTTCTAAACTACTGTACGTGTGAGCTTCGATCCTTATCACCTGTCGTCCATGATCTTCATATACCGTTTGGAATGCATTGGTATTAGTTGCACGAAACCCGCACGCTAACAGACTTGCGCGTCACATGCGCAATGTGTTTGTTTATCCTGAAGCGTCTGATCGCGGCTGTGGATAAATGCACTTGCATTTTCTAATGCTTTTATACAAAACTGATGTACACACAGTCAGTTCTGTTTTCAGAGCAGAGCAAAACATCTGATATAAAGAAAGAGATCCGTGCATTAGTCTGAATGCAGTTAAAGCTGCCACTGTCAATGATCTCATCAGTAATAATTAAGCGGCAATTTCTAAAACTTCTAAAATTCAAGACTATTTCTGTAAACTTTTGCATACTCAAAGAGCACTTTTTAAAATAAGTATTATAAAATATAGTTTGCAGCCAGCATTACTTTCCCAATACAAATAAAAACAATCTTCCTATTCATCAGTAAAAAAATGTTATGACCAGTCTAACCAACTTCTCTGCACTGGCTACCTATTAAGTTCCGCATCATTAAGTGCCCTTAATGGTCTAGCTCATATGTACCTAACTAGTCTTCTATCATGCTACAATCCATCACACTCTATAAAGTCACAAAACTAGACTCTTGGTAGTCCTAGGACAGCAAAGTCCACTAAAGGAGGAAGAGCAAAAAATCTGTTAAATGGTCAGTGTTTGTGAGTACGTACTCAAAGTACTCGAGCGCCGGCGTGGTCTTGTGCGTGTCGTTGAGCAGCGTGGCGTTCAGGTCAGAGCAGTTAGGACTGTTCCAGGTGTTGTTGCAGTTGATCCAGGGCAGCTCCCCGGAGAAGGAAGAGAACAGGTAGAAGAGAGCCCAGGCGATGATCACGTTATAGTAGAAGCCCACATAGAGTGAGATCAGGATCACCGTGAAGCCCACGCCTGAGCAAAACCAACAGAAACATGAAGATACTGTGCTCTTGCTGGAAACAAAATCAGCTTCTCACCGGCTTAAGTGTGCTGGGTAACACACCTGGGCAGTCTCACCATAAAGACTACGCTGGTCAGCCAGCCTATGACAGACCACCAGCTAACCCAGCAACAAACCAGCACTAACCTGATCTTTTTAACAGATATATTATATGATGACATTTGCTGCATATTTAAATTCATAACATAAATAGATTATAAAAAATAATATAGAATTCAGATGAGAGGATCTATTAACTGTCCTGAGGAAAAGGGGTGTATGATATACTTTCAAACAATTTTTTACTCAGACACTGCTGTTAAATTTCACAAATACTAAAAATACAAAGTAAAGGAACACACTGAAACATGAACGTTTGAAGTAAAAATAGCATTTTCTCTGTACTCTAAATATATCTGTATTAATTTAATAACAACATTTAAAAGGACACTAATTAAATGTGATCAAATTTATCTTAATTTAATTTCATTTTAATAATAAAACTTTTTTAAATTATTGTTTCGTTAACTTTTTTTTTTTTTTTTAGGAAAAACCTTTGTGAAAAACACAATTAGAACATGATTTTACCCTTTGTACAGTATATAAGTAAATAATCATAATATTTTTATAATTATTTATACAAACATTTTAATGTTAAGTATATTCACAAATCTTGTGTAAATAAACTGTGTCAATAACCTATATTAATAAATATACAATTACTGTAAATAATATAATATGTACTGTAAATACATATATATGCAAACCACAAATAAAATAGATTTTGCTTTTTGCAATTTCACTCATTGGCTTATATAATATTAATTTTGACCATCATTTTCTCCATATATGAAGTTATTTTTGCTACAATGTAGTATTCACTGCAGTCTTTCCTCCTGAAGAAGAAAATGACAGAAAGAGTCAGAGCTGGTGAACCACACTGAGAGCTAGTCTGAGTTTCCAGAGTTAGTTTTCACAAACCCCCCTGTGGCTCGTCTAACAGAGCTTTTTGTCTGAAAGCAAACAGCAGGATTCTCCCGTCATACATCAGCAGCACATGTGTGATTCCCGGCCCTCTCAGGCCATCGATCCTGAGGAAGCAAACATGTTGATCAGCGCTAATTACAGTAATCTCTCCTTGAGTGCCAGGCTCACAGAGAGCCAAGCTTGTGATTAAAATGTCCGTCTCCGTCTCTCTCTCTCTCTCTCTCTCTCTCTCCGCGAGACACTTGACAGCCGTTACAGACACACAAAACAGGCGTCTTAAGGAAACAGATGATGCTTTGTCAGCCCTGAAGAGTGTTCACAAACACAGCTCTACACCAGGTTTAGATATACAGTATCAGCTGAAGAGCATTCACAGTGATGCACTGATATCACCTTGACTTGACAATTATCCCACTTAAAACCTAGCGTGCATCAACAACTCTACCAAACCAGCACCAGAACAGCTGATCTTTCCAAAATACACTTCAGACAAGCAGCAGGTCTGATTATTTGGAGAACAAGAAAGACAGAATTATCTTCTTCAGATCAGAATATTTTTTTCTTTAAAGCACTTCTCCTACCAAAAAGCCATTTTTTATTGTTTATATTTAATCAGCTAAAGTATTGTAAAACCAAACTAAAGTGTTCGTTTGTAATTATGTTCACAAAACTCATTTCAAGCATTTAAGCAAAAGTCTTTAGATAACAACTTGATCAAGAATAAATGAGTCCAAATATGTTATTCTACTCTCATCATGCTAGTTTAGTTTTCATTAACATTTTGAATTAGTTTTTATATTTTCATTTCAATTTGAGTCATTTTGAGTCGTTTTTAAATGTATATGAACTGAGAAATGCTGCTTAGCTGACTTAAAATACATTTATAGATTAACTATCCCTTTAATTAACAATTTTAATGAGTTTTTAAAGGTTTTATAGAGAACTGTAATAACCTTGATCCAAACTAGTAACGTACACTACATGATTAATTGGAGAACAATGAAGCCTGAGGCATCACTGCTTCTTCAGATCAGCACACTGCTTCCTGCGATACCACATAGCTGGTTTTCTAAGGAACAGCAGAGGAATCTGTTCTTTACAGAAAGCGTCTCATATCCCACTATAAACTCTTGTTAATTGGGGAGCAGGGAAGAACTTAAGGCTTTGGTTTTTTCTGTATGCTGGTGTCATGATGCAATACCAGTGAAGTGACACGAAATTTGCAATCCACCAACAACTGAGGCCTGGCAGGCAAATTTCATACTAAAAGCCAATTTTTCTGTCTTCCATTTGACTGCAGATGATTTGAGCTGGAGATAAACAGCACCTGTCTGCAGTTTGCCATGATGAGTTTGTTACAGGAACACAAACACCTTCTGCCTCAAAAGCCAGTGAATATCTGATCATAACAGCGCTGTCACCTGAAGACTTACCCAGGCCGGAGGATCATAGTAAATCACACACTAGAGGGAACTTTCTGAAGGTCACGTACCTTTGAAGATGGGACAGATCTTCCAGACTCCGGCTGCTCCTTCACGGTTGTACTGGCCTAGAGCTAACTCCATATAGAAGAGCGGCATCCCAGCGATCACCATGAAGAAGAGGTATGGCACCAGGAACGCACCTGACACAAGCATACCATTATAGAGCAGATAAACATGTTAGAGGAAGAGAACGATGATGAAAACTCTGAAATAACACCCGTGGAAGTCTGGGAATCATGTCATGATGACAAATGAAAACTCTCTTCTCTACTCTAAAAATTCATTAAAAATGAACATCAGAAATGTTTTGCAAAACACTATAATATAATAAACTTTATATTTTATTTAAATGACAATTTCAAATGTCAAAATATGACTAAAAACTATAGTATCTAAGTGATACTAAAATAACACTTTACATCATTTGCCTTACTTTAAATCTTATTGTTATTATAATTTTTTTCTTTTGTATTAAAACAAGTTTTGTAGGCATCTAAATTCTTTACATTATGAGGATTATTCTTATTATTATTATTATTAAAGTTCAGATTATTGATCTGTCAAGGTTTTACAGGCTCTGTATCATGAAGCTTTTTACATTTAAATCCACATCTCTCTTGATTTCTCAGACTAATTTTGCTGTAAATGAACAATTTCCACAGGAAATCTATAATCCTGCAAAAGTTTAATCAGTCTCATCCACAGTCTCAGACTCCGTCTCTCTCACCTCCACCGTTTTTATAGCACAGGTAAGGGAACCTCCAGACATTGGCGAGGTCCACGGCGAAGCCGATGACGGACAGGAGGAAGTCAATCTTCTTGCCCCAGGTCTCACGCTCCTCTCCGGATGGGTGCGTCTGACCGCTGGGACTGACCAGGGTCGAGGAGGTGAACTGCACACCATTCTGCTCCTTCACCAGGATCAGCTCCACCTCTTTGGGGCCGGCGGTGCCGGAGGGTTTGACGGGGGCGATGGCCGAGGACATGTTTGTGACCGGGAGTCTGCCTCTTATCATGCGTCGCCGGCAGGCCGAGGAGGACGAGAGACCAGCTCAGATGAAGAAAGCCTCTCTGATGGGGTGAGGACAGCAGAGATGGACGCGAGGAGGAGAGAAACGGAGGGAGGAGCAAATCAGCCATGTTGATCAGAGATCCAGACCTGACGGAGCTCGCTAAGAGTCTCAACTATGTGCGATATATTCGAGGAGACAGCACTTCAGAATAGTCATCATGTTGTAATAAACAAGTTATAAATGTCTCAGAACAGCCACAATTCCTCCAGCAAATAAATCTCCTAAATTAACTGTTTGACTCAATTCAAAACATTAAATCAATTCTTCTACCAATAAAAGTCGTCAAAATACATCTCCTTACAGTTTTACTCTTTGCAAATAATGTTCATACGCTAATGCAAAATAGGGAAAAAAACGCTTTTAATCAAAAGCTGCTAGTAAATTTCACAAATGGCATGAATTAAATATTGGAATAAAGAAGAGTGGAATTTTATTTTCTTATAAAACGTACTCCAATTATTTCTCTTTCTTTAACAGTGTTGCATAAATAATAAATACATTCAAGTTCTGAATAAAATTAATACTATATGACTATTTATACTTCACAAATATCACATTTAATTGAATTATTCAGTTGTTCTTTCTTTTATAATTATCTGTGAAACTGACTTACAGTTTCTAGCAGAAAAATTTTCACCACATTTTTTTTTTCCCAGTGTAAAGAATAAATTCAGCAAAATATTAAAATAGTCTAACCACAATTAAAATGCAAATATTAAAATAGCAAAATAAAATAAAATGAATCATATAGTTAGTAATCTAATTTCTCTGACAATCTCCGATAAACAGCACATATTGAGTTTTTGAGATCTGAACCATCTGTCCAAATAGCAATCATGCCATAAAACAGTGAAAAAGCATAATAAAACTCTACCTTCAGTGTATGGTAAAGCACTTCTCCAAACAGCCTCTTACTTCTCTATGCGTTTTTGATCCTCGTCAGCGTGTGCAATAATTACGGCCATTCTTTGCAAATGCAGACGTGAATGAAGAGCATGGATGGTCTTTCTCCCACACAGGTAGAAGCACACACTCTTCCACTGACCACAGCAGATGGAATATGAAGGACGAGCACCTTCCCATGTCTCCTCCTCCTCCTGCTCTCTGACACCTCCTCATCTGCTCCTTCATTTCAATAAATCCCATCAAATCCAGAGCAGGAGACAAGGAGACTGCTTTCCAGATTTTATCCTGCATTGCATTGAGTTCCCTTTTTAAAAATGCAATTTTGTCTTCTTGTTTTAAGCATCAATTGAACAGTTTAACACTGAAACAAAAACGGTAGATACATGCTTAAAGCAAGAAAACAAAACTAAACAATTAACTAATTCTCAGTGGTTGGTGGTCTTTGTAAAGGTCGCCTGAAAAAGTTCTCATTTTTGATCTAGAGCTGTGAAGAAAAAAAATTATAATAATAATATTAAAAATAAATAAAATCCAGACTGGCAGAGTATATTTTACAATATATAATATTATGTCAGTCTTTATGCTTCCAAATGTCATAGTTCAGTGTGCTACCTGCTGTGTCTCTATTATTGTTTGTAAAGTTTACTAGACATTTCTAATTAAAAGTAATTTCAGTTAAGTCATATACTAGTAGCCTTTTCACTTTATGAAATAAACTTGGAAAGCAGCAAGAAAAAAATTATGAGAAATGTTTATACTGAGATTGTTTGATTGCAGACCAATCGAGAATACAAAGGAGGAATGTCTGAGGAGCAAGAGATTAATCTGCTCTTCATTAACAGAGAGAAACCACTGAGAAACTAAAGAGATCTCAGTAGCTCACATTGCTCGACGAACCTGTGTGGTTTTAGGGAAGCATGTGGCATGATAGTGGCAATGTGATGATATTTCAGCGTGTTAATCTTGGCCTGAGGCTGAGCATTAATCATCTAAAGAACGCATCTGTAGAAGTGAGACAGCATTTTGGCTCCAGCGCAGCAAATACCAGATCAAACGGAGGTTATCATCTTACCCTTTCAAACATATCACAGACCCACAGCCAAAAACAAGACCTGTGTTTATGATGAGAACACAAACCTTCAACTGACTCTTCCAAACCAAAACACTGCAACAGACAGTAAAGAAGATCAGAATTCACCGCCATTTACAGAACACACAGCAGTTCCCGTGAGAGGTAAACCATCCGGTTACACTGATGTAACCTTGATCCCTTGAGATAATAGAAATGATCATATTGCATAGATATGTTTATGTGGAAACTCATGTGTCTTTGAACCTTAAAGACTAATTTGCTCACATTTGTATGCACAAATATATGGTATTTCAGCCTCCCAAAACAGGTGAAGCCAACTGATTATATATAAGTCAGGACTGAGTGGTATTTCAACAGAAGCAAAAACATCAGCTTGTGTGCAATTGTATAGTATAACAGTTTAGGGTACACTTGTTCCTGTTATCTCAGGGAATCGAGGTTAGAGTACTAAATGGAGTTTTCCCTTTTGAAAATGGTCTTTCATTTTACATAAGCATGCTTATGGAGAATGTGTGCTATAAATAAGCGGCAATAAATACATTAATAAAATAAAAAGACTCTGCAAGCCTAGCCCCGGAACACTCAGGGTCTAAATAACAAATACCTTTTCCAATCATGTAGGGGATCAAGGGTGATCAGGCGGACAAGATCTATCCTAGTTATAAAACCTAAGGTAGGTAGACAGTGAGGACCAGCTGGCTTCCAAACAGATATATCTCCTCTGGGGTGCTGCTTTGACTGCCTAAAGAAGCTAGAGCACTCTGTGTAAACTTTAAGTGCCCTAACCAGGCAGAGTGGCAGGAGGACCCTGTTCCTTATCTGAGTTAGGAAGAGCTAGAAGGGTGATAACCTGTCCTCTGAAAGGAGTGAAAAGTACCATGGCATATAGGTGTGTTTTGATTTAAGGCAAGAAGCACTATGTAAAAGTGTTTGCAGATTGCCCATTCGCTTGACTCATACTAAAGTCAATAAAAGGGTGGTCTTATTGAGGCTGTAAGTCGGCCAACTGGAGCAGCTCCAAGGGGGGACCTCGAAAGGTCCTGAGGATGGCTGATGAGTCCTGGATCAGCACAGTATGAGGATGAGGCAGATTCAATCATTGAGCTCCCCTCAGGATCTTGACAACAAAGTCATTATTGTTGACTGACTGGCCAGCCACAAAAGTGTGAATCACTGCAATAGCTGCCACATATACTTTCAGCGGGGAAGAGGTTTGCCCCTTATCCGGCAAGTCTTGCAGGAAGTTTATAGTCAATGACACGTCACATGAAGACAGGTCCTCATTTTGGACTGCACACCAGTTAGAGAACACAGACCACATAAAGGCACATTAATGTCCCATATACAGGGCTCTAACCTCCAAAATAGTGTTAGTTACTCTCATAGGGAGCTGTCAAGATGTACATTGTGGGACCAAACATGAAGGTTCCACAGCTTGGGCCGGGGCTGCCATATCAAGCCTTTTGCTTGGTAGAGGAGATCTCAGGGAGCAGGGCAATCAGAGGGAAGTCAGGGATAAAAGCGTTCCTTTGAGAAATAAGTTTGGCAGTGAGAGCTTTTATTTCGAGGGACTTGGGGGTGTAGTCTCCATCCTGATCTAATGGCGCTTTTCAGTGGATTATGGCGCAGTGGAAAAGGGCCATAATACAGGCAAGGGGCCTTCCAAGGAGCCACAGCTCTGATGCAGTGGTGGCTCACCTTGAAGCTAAGGCATCCCAGGTACCAAGTGTGGGATGGTACATCGCTGAGAAGGAGTTAGAGGGACCGCATGCACATGTGAAGCAAACACAGATGAATCACAGAAGAGGCATACTCTGGAAAACTTTGAGAGGTTGAGAAGGCCCCAATGGGAATAACACTGCTATACTTTATACCTTGGCTGGAGACAGAACGCACTTGGGGCAAATTCATTTTTAACCCCAATCACACTAGGAGACAGCAGGAATTTCCTGACAAGCAAATTGTCAAGGTAATTTATAATGCGGATTCCCCTCTGTCTCAGAGGCCAGACACAGTCTAAAAGGCAGGACAGTATATTGATAGGCCACCCCTTCAAATGAAAATCTCTAGAATGGTCTGTTATGAGGGGCTATTTCAGGCGTGAGCAAACTCAGTCCTGAAGGATTGGTGT
Source organism: Enteromius anoplus (assembly GCA_032359395.1). Classification (NCBI taxonomy): domain Eukaryota; kingdom Metazoa; phylum Chordata; class Actinopteri; order Cypriniformes; family Cyprinidae; genus Enteromius; species Enteromius anoplus. The sequence goes on from JAUMHG010000060.1 coordinate 488,739, forward strand.
CCAAGTTTGCTCACGCCTGGGCCATATACTAAGCATCTTTTATGTCCACCAAAACTCAATTTGGCTTTCTGAAAGCATATGCAGTTAGGAATCATTAAAGAATGGGTTTCATAGCGCAGCGCATTCCGTTCCCTGTGTAAAAGGGAATTAAAATGTGTCTTCAATGTGTGTGTGCGCATGTGAGAGAGAACCATGGTCACATCACATTGTAGTCAATTACCTTGAGTACTGCAAATACAAAAAAGCCCTGTGTCTGTCACACGACTCTGTTCCCCTTTCTGTCTTTACATTTATTTTGAAAGCTTAACTCGCAATGATGGTTATGGGGAATTACATTTCTGATGTGTGGTTGTGGAGTGTCCAGTCACCATGCAATGTGTTAGCTGACCAATCAGAGCAGACTGTGCTTGTTGGAAAGAGACTAGAAAATGATGTGTTTGAGAGAGGCGGACATAGAGGATGAAATAATGTACAGTATTTTAAAAATAATGATTTTTTTTTTGTAACTTTAAAGATGGTCAACATATTCTGTTCCACCAAATAAAACAAATAATGTTCTTTAAAATAGCCCCATATTGCCCCTTTAACATTCTGAACAGGAATTAATTAGGGCATGGTACAGGTGTCTGAGGTCATTGATGGGCCTCAGCCCACCATATTTCTGGGGAGCAAGGAAGTAACGGCTCTGACTCACTGGTTGCTGATGGAACTGTCTCCAAAGTGACTTTTTCACACAGATTTCGGATCAGAGAACATGTTCATTGTTGTCCTGTATTGAAGGAGGGGTTCTGTGGGCAAACATTTACATTTAGTCATTTAGCAGATGCCTTTATTCAAAGTGAATTACAACGTGGAAGCAATCAAACCAAAAAGAAAACAACAACATACAAGTGGTTGTCTTGTAGGCAAGCATCAGTATCTTGAATTTGATGTGAGTGGCTTTTGACAGCCCGTGCAAGCTGATGAAGAGAAGTGTGGCGTGAGCTTTTTTCGGCTCACTGAAGACTACTCTCGCTGCTACATTCTGAATCAGTTACAGAGGCTTCAGCACATGCAGGACAGCCTGCCATTACAATAGTCCAGTCTGAAGAGAAAATGATCTTGAAAATTTCTACTACTGGTAGTAAGGGTCTAATCTTCCTACTGTTGTATGAGGCAAATCTGCAGGAGCAGGCCGTTGTAGCAATATGGTCTGTGAAGCTTAACTGATCATCAATCACAACTCCAAGGACAAGGTTCCTGGCTGTCCTAGAAGGAGCTATAGTTGATGAACCTAGCTATATAGAGAGGTTGTGATAAAGTGCTGGGTAGTCCATACGACCATCCAAGTGCAGTGAGTAGTGAACAAACACGCACATACAGTTAGAGAAGTATGCAGCCAATGCTGCAGCGCCTGGGGAGCAGTTGAGGGTTCGGCCCCATAATAGGTTTCTAAAAATTCTGGATTTAGTAACAGTGGAGTTTTCCTTTAAGCAGTGGGGTTACCTGAGCCGGCTCAAATGCTTTGGGAAATGTACCAGAGTGAAGACAGATGTTGATAATGTGAGTGCGTATAGGTAGAACTGAAGAAGAAATGGCCTGCAGAAGGTGAGTGGGGAAAGGATCAAGCAGACAGGTAACAAAATGATTGGAAAAGATAAGTTTAGAAACTTCTTCCTCAAGAAGTGGAAAGGAGGAAAGAGAATGAAAATTTGTGGTTATGACGTTTTTGTCAATTTGGGGTGTGGAGAATTGGTGTGAGGAGTGACTGATATACAAGGTCAGTAGAGTTTTTGACTTGTGGTGCTTTCTCTCTGCAGCCCCACCATCTGTGTCTTTCACTGCTCTTTCACAGCTCTTTAATCTATCTACATGTTCGTCTTTACAATGACAATTTATCACAGTTCGTCAACACATAATTTTACAATAAAGGGCTTATTTTATTTTTATTTTTTACACAACCTTTCGAATGGTTTAACATACATTAGCCAGTTGACTGACATGATCGATGTAAAGTTTGTTAGTGTCAATCATCATGACAGACTCAGGGAAGCATACAGCTAAGTGTAAATATGAAGATGAGCACAGAACATTTTTATCTGAATGGA
>JAUMHG010000060.1:494800-507414 GCA_032359395.1 Enteromius anoplus
ATAATGTTCAGTGCTTTGCTACAATCTGTATTGTTAAAAGCGCTATATAAATAAAAGTGACTTGACTTGACTTGATAGATGGGAGGTTCGTTGGTAAGCATGACCTGATCATTAGGTTCCTCAGGGGGGCCAGAAGGTTGAATCCTCCATGGCCCCTCCACTCTTGGAACCTGTCTCTAGTGCTGAGAACACAACAGCAGGCCCAATTTGAGCCTTTGCCAGCAGTTGAGCTGAAGTTTCTATTAATGAAGACTCTGCTCCTGCTCGCAATGGCCTCCATCAAGAGGGTCGGCGGCCTGCAGGCATTTTCGGTCAATGAATCGTGCCTTGGGTTTGGGCTGGCTGAGTCCGAGGTAACACTGGACTGGCTATGTGCCCCAGGTTCCCACTACTCCGTTTAGAGACCAGGTGGTGAACCTCCAAACACTGCCCTCGGAGGAGGCAGACCCAGTCCTAGCTTTGGTGTGTCCCGTTCGAGCTCTAAGAAGCTACGTTGACCAGACACAAAGTTTTAGGACCTCGGAGCAGATCTTTGTCTGTCACAGAGGCCGGCAGAAGGGGAATGCGGTCTCCCAGCAGAGGGTGGCCCACTGGATAGTGGACGCCATCACCCTGGCCCACCAAGCACAGTGTGTTCCCTGCCCCCTCAGGTTACGGGCCCACTCAACAAGGAGTGTGGCATCATCCTGGGCGTTGGCACGTGGTGCCTCGCTGGCAGATATTTGTAGAGTTGCGGGCTGGGTGACTCCTAACACGTTCGCTAGATTACAAAGCCTTCGTGAGGAACTGGTATACTCCTGTGTTCTCACCTCAAACTTGTAGAGGCTCGGTTTTGGGTTGGCTTGTTAACTTCTGCAGAGTGGAAGGGTAACCGGCTCGGCACCTCAGAGGCAACCTGAATATGCGCTGCACCAGCTGCTCATTTCTACTCACACTGTGATCAGCTGCAGCTGGATGCAATCAGCACATGTTTGAGAAATGTTGAAGGTGTCTGAATATATTTTGGTTTGACTAAGTATAAAGGCAGTTCAAATCCGGGCACAATCAGGGATCCTACTGGTTTATTGTGGGTAAATTTAATATTTTAACAACTTAAAACAAATAAAATCCAAGGAATAAGGTTTGCTCTCTAAATGTAAATGTCTCATATGTCTTAAATGTCTTGCACATGTTATTATTTATTTCACGTAAATACTAGAACACTATTAGAATATATCACTAGAATATAAAAATAGATTTATGATTTCTCAATATTTGTATGCTGTTTTTCAAGAAAGATGAAAAGATGTCGTGGTAACACTTTACTTATAGTCTTTATGCACAATGAATTTGAGTAGTTTAAGTAGTTTAGTATAAGTAGTTTTAATACATTAAGTATACCTTGTAATGCATTGTACAATTTCTCATGAACAATTTCTACATTATAAGATTTATCAATTCATTGTTACACGATGCAAACTTGCTTATACTTATTAACAACAAGAAATGAATGTATTACAGCAGAAATTATGCATAATTGTAATGCACCCTCTAAAAACCCTTAGAGAACTTAGGGAAGAATAAAAAATCATTAACGATTCTCAAATCAACATTCACTTACATGAAAAATTACAGAAAAGAAACTAATTAAATGAAGTGCGATTATTACTAAACCAAGCACCTGCTCAGAAAAATGTAATGAATTCAAAGAAAAAATAAGTTTTTATTTCCCATTGACAGATATTTGTTCTTGTTTTATGCATAAAGGATTCTTGTCAAATTTCTCAGAAAACAAGACTTTTTACCTCTGATTCACATCTCAAGTAATTCATGATTGTTTAAGGATGTCTAGATAATTGTAGTTGAAAACAAAACAAACTAAATAGAAGAGAACAAATTAAGACTTTTTTCTGATCTGCAGAAACTCTGAAAAGACAACATAATAGTTAAAAAATACTAAACAGCTTTTATCATTAGGACGATAGCTTATAACTGAGTCCATCATTTCAGCAGTAATGGGGTCTCATCTGCTCCTCTAGAGGGCGACAGAAAACAAGCAGAGCCAGAGAGAATGTGGTCAAGTGTCCCTTTTTTATTAAAGAGTCAGAATGACAAGTCATTTCATAGCAGTCAAAACAGACAAGCCCAGGAATCTTGTAAAAATGACTCTTGGTACATTACAAAATAAAAGTCAGGGCAAAATAGAAAACAGAGCTAAGATCTACTCCAGCTGGACAGGTGTCAGGAGAGCCATCAGAAAGACACATGACCTGGAGGAGTTCAGCCTTTCTTCTTCAGCTCAGTGTTAGACATGCGTCACAGACACCGTCACATAAATACAGGAACCTTTACGAACACAGAGCAGAGCAGGTCTTCTGTGAGGTATTTCAAATAAACTCTACGCTGACAAAAATAAAGTTACACACCAGAGAGACGCTGGGTCTTCATTTCATAATATTACAGAACTGATGAAAACAATGAAAAACAAGACTCTGTCCATTTTAAATCACCGCTTCTGATTGTGAGAAAGGAGACTAAGGTTTGCTCATATCACACATTTTTGATTATTACATATGATTTAATTTAATAATATTCCAGCCACTGAAGCAAATGAAACAATTGGAGCTGACATTTTTATGACAGTTTAACACACATTTGTCTTAGCATTAGTCTAATTTATAACACCAATAAAATGAATGTTTAACTGAAAACAGCATTATATTTTATTTTCTTCACAGAAATAACACCGTTTCATTGTGATAATGTGAATTTGGGGTAAATGTGTTTGTTACAAAAATAAAATCATAATGAAAAAATAAATAAAGAACACCTTAACCGCCTGAAAAGTTCCTCATGGTGAACGTTTTTAGGGTCTCGACAGGTTTTTTGAGATTCACTTCTTTACAACACAGAAAGGCAAAGATGGACTATATTAATGTCCAAGAACTGCAACCGCATCAGATCCAGAGCAAACCCACAATCCCTTTCTGCACAATACAATATAATCTCTATGAGTACATACCAAAACAAAGTCACTGTAACAGCAATCGGTCACTGTAACCCCGAACAGTTACAATCTGTGTAACGCAATAACTGGTAACAGTAACAGTTAAAAGTAACTCTCTCAGCAACATAACTAACCAATCACTGTAACATAGTAACCAATGTAACAGTAACTGGTTACAGCCACACGGTAACCGTTCACTGTAAAACAGAAAACGATCACTGTAACATGTAACCATTTACATGAACACCAGCAAACCGTCACATTTGTCAGAGAATTCACGAAAAGAAAGCTTCAAAACTAAAGTGCCAGCATTAGCTAATACGCATCAAAAACAAAAAAAACGGGAGAAAAAACTTGGACTGAGACAAGCCGGAGACCGGAGCCGTCATGAGCACAGAGTCTGTACATCAGGCCGCTGATCCTCCACTCACTTCCTGTTTGAGACCATCGCCACGGAAGTATGATGCGCTTTTGGCTGATTGTGATGGATTGTCAATACATTCTCTTTTCCTATTAATATTACATTGAAATGCAAGGCCAACAATAATCTCTGTGAAATCTGAACTGTTTTGGGAAAAAAAATATATATATAATTACATACATTGTGCCATCAGCGAGGAAAACATCACAGAATGTGTAGAAAGACAGAAGCTAATCATAGTTAACCAAGTCAATCTGAAAATGACTCTTAAGATTGCAACTCTGTCATGGCAGTGAGAGGAAATTCTTTTATGTATATCAAAATTCCCAAAATGCCCAGCACTCGGAATATTCAAAATACATATCAGAAATCATTTTAAAAAGGTGGTGACATCAATAAAATATTGCTTTGCCAAAAAAATGAGTTTGAATCCTTTCCAGGCTCGAACAGATTTTCACTAGAAAGGTAACGTGTGAATCAAACATCTCAGCTTGTAATAAAGTCTGAGGTGCTGGTGAAATGTCCAGGAGACTAAACCAATCAAACCTGCATCTTCACATTAGCTCATCCACCATAAACAAATATATGAACAACGCTATCTTTTAGCAAAATAAACCATGACGACTTTTGAAAACTTAGCGGTAAATCAAATTGAAGAAAATAACTGCATATGGCTTAACTTCACCCTCTTTCTGCGATTCCAAAAATCAAACAAAAACAAGAATTCGAATAATTCGGTTTTCAACCACATCAGGCAGTAGATTTAATCACTTAAAACAAACTGAACCCCAAAACATCATTCATCAGGGATTCAGCGGGACATCAGTCAGACTCTGATTGAAGGAAGGAAGACTTTACTTGACGGAAAATGCAGATTCACTATAATCTTAGAATAAGCCACTTGTATTGGCCAAATTATAGGACTTTTCACTTGCCTCAGTGAGTGAACAATAGAAAAATACAGGAATATGTTTATCAAAAGGTAAACACTCTGTTATCGACTAAATCTAATGAAGAACATTGATCAGATTCCTGACTCTCGAACTACACCACAGTCATTATTCTGTATTTGGTCCATATTAATGCAAGATTTTAGCAGTTTATTTCAGTACCTGAAGTAAATCAAAATAAAATGTGAAAAAACAATTGTGGGTGCGATCATGAAATGATTATTGGACGTTCAAATTCATAAATGTGCAACTGACTGTACAAAAGAACCAGAAAAGTAGTAAAACAATACACACACACAAAACAAACACCGTTAGCCGCCTGAGCGAAGGGACGGAGATATAATAATATAATAAAACTGGCTCATTCTGATTCAGACCAGCACTTGATCCAGTCGTATGTTGCGCCTCAAATCTGAGGCTCGCGTCCGTCCAGCAGGAGGAGACAGAGTTCAGATATCTGTCACTGGCGCTCAACGATCAGATCAGACACTGAGCAATACTGTTATCAAGCATCGAGCCCATGCAAACACTCACTGATGAATTCATAAAGGCATCTACAGTCATGAGAGACGGAAAACAAAAGACGTGGACTGGGTGAGAAAGCGCTTGCATTCGTTACTGACTGGATGTTTTCATCCCGTAATACAAAAGACATGCAGGTGGTCAGTATCAGTCACACAAACAAACCCCCCAACGAGACACAAAATAAGTGCTTGGCTTTCAAGTATTTATCCGACCAAAAAACAAAACACAAATTTCCCTTCGATTTGCTTTTAAAATAGTGATACTGAAATGATGCGGAGGGGAAGAGAAAACCAGCAAGGGCACAGGAACCAATCAAAAGTCACGGACAGCAGGAAGTAAACACTGCAGCGGCGCTCAGTCCAGTTTCTTCTGCTCTCTGGGGCTGAAGTCGGCGCAGAAGCCGTTGGTGGCGTGGGTCGGGTAGCTGCTGCCGAAGCCTGCGTTGTCTGAGTAGAGGTACTGCTCGGCGAAGTCTGGATGCTGATCGGCAAACTCCCAAAAGCTCTCTGCCAGAGGAACACGAGTCAGAGCAGGACAACGACATCTGCTTAAATAACCGGACAGGATTCAGATGATGCTGTTAAGAGCAACTTGTGGGAACGGTGTCAAAACGCAGATTAGACTGCATGCTAACATATGCTGGGGTTTTCCAGCAAAATGAGGCATGAAATCCTCCTGTTAAGTCACTGCAGGCTAGCGTGAACGCAAGGAGATACAGCCAGATTGCTTTGTTTTTGGCACAGCTGCGCTATAAAAATGTATATTTAGAAAACAATAAAATGATCATTATGATAATGTGCTGCAACTTGAATCACATTCAAAATAAACGCTTTTGTTTAAATAATGTGTGTATATAAAACACACAAATGCACACATATATTTATGAAAAGCATTTCATATTTATCATAATATCATATCAACTGTGTGAATATAAATATATGCATGCTCTTATTTTCAATATATACTGCATATACATAAATATGCACAGCAAACATAAATATATTATGTTAACCTTGTATGTGTATTATTTTGGATGCAACTGACAGCACTAATAATACAACACATGAGAAACAATAACATTTCAATATTAATATGAAATGACTAAATAAAAGTAAAAGACCTGTTACTAATGCAATATTTCACTGTAAAACAGCGTATTGATGAAAACGTGTATAATAATGATTTTATATTACATTATAAAGGTAAAAAATTGCAATATTCACATTCATGGCTAATATTGACCCAATATTAATCTTCTTTATTTTTTCTTCAAAACAATAAACCAAATATTTATTTTGATGGAAAACTCCAGGGAGACCTTAAAGCTTCTCTTTTGATGATGCTAAGTTGGTCGGCACGATGATCTCCTGAACTTTATGTTAAAGCGACTCAAATATAGATCTCATATATAAATGAACCTTTCACTTAAGCATGTTTTTATCGGATTTAAAGTCATATTGTTAATTCAGACGCGTTTCAGTGAATTGTGCAGCCCTAGCTCATTGTGTTCAATACAAACATTTTATCATCTACACGATCCTAGGCCGACCAGCTGAAACTACGGACTCATTCTCAAGAAATCCAGAAGAAGAACCAAGACAGCAGGTCAGATCTCTCTTACCGAAGGTGATTTTGCCCGAGTCCTCTTCATCGATGGCTCTGAACAGACGGCTGACTTTGAGCTCTCCGACGCCCAGCGCCGTCCTCAAGATGCACATCAGTTCGTTCTCTGTGATCGCACCGTCCTCCTCTGCCTCGAACATCTAAAGCAGCAAACAAACCAGCAGACTCTCAGAGCCGAGCATCATCACCGTGCTCCAGAAAACCCACAATAATCTACTCATCTGACCTGGAAGGCCAGCCTGATGGTGTCCAGTGTTTTAGCAGGCCGACACACCACAGAAAAGGCGATCAAAAACTCCCGGACGTCGATCGAGTGGTCTTCATTCTGCTCCGGGAGAGACGAGACATTGAGAAACATTGAATGGCTTTGAGCACACGTAACAGATAATCAGTGAAAAAACTGAAGAAACAAACATCTGATTCCATCACACGTCCACATCTGAAGCATTAAAACTCCTGCTCAGAACTGTGTGTGTGTGGGGATATTCATTTACCTCATCAAAGAGAGCAAACATGTGTCTAAGCTCGTCTGACGTGGGCAGCTCGAGGAACTGGGAGAACTCCTCAAGACTCAGTCTCTGACCCTGCAGTTTACAAGCCCGCTTCCCGTAATCCTGCAGGAGCTTCTCTGAGTTCACACGCTTCAGCCTGAGATTCAACACCAGCAATTCAGTACAAAGCTCATCCTGCGTCAGCACACATTCACTCACAAGCACACGGTCCAGTCAGAACACCAGAATCACAATATGCACTAGTGTCTGCTGAATGTACTTATCAGTGATAAAAATAAACATATTATGATTTTAACAGTAAACGTGTAGAAAAAAGAAAATACATTTTAAAATCTCAACTCACTGTTTTTAACAATAAATTAAAAAAAAAGTAAAAATTGCATACTAATAATAATAATTTCACCCTACTGTAAAAGGATTTGAATACATTATTAAATTGTTAAAGAGTTTAATCAATTCAAGTGATAATCATGGCAGCAAAATCAAGAACAATTAAAACTGAATAAACTAAATGCATCAAACCACCCGGATATACTTTTGATTAAAAAAAAAGAAAAAAAGAAAATGATAAATTGCAAGTTTCCATTTGGTTCAATTAATTAGGCATGTTTCAATGACAAGAATTTTACTGAAAATGTAATTAAAAACAGAAAACAATGGGATCCAAATAATTTTTATTTAAATAGCAATTGAAAAAAAAATATTCATATAAATAATATAAAAAAGGACACATTTGGATGAAAAATGTACATTAAATTGTACACACTTCAATATTTCCATTAATTAGAAGTGTCTAACTAATGTATCTGCTGCATGCTTCTTATCCTCATCAACATCTGTAATGATAACCAGACTCACCCCAGACTGCGCACCAGTTTAGCGAACTCCAGCAGACACGTGTCGACGGGCAGCCGGATCTGACCCTCTGCCATGGCCAGCTGACAGTCTTCAAACGAGTAGTCTGTGACGGGGACCTGCAGGGCCCTTTAAACATAACACATGACAACCAGACACACACACTCATCAGTCCCTGTCTGGACATGCAGCAGAAACGCATACAGAAATCAGGGAACTGCAAAAACACTGAGATTATCAATGATTTTATAATTGATTAACAGAGACATCGCGATTAAAGAGAGAAAAATTATGTTTAAATGTCAATTATGAAAAATACATTTATTCGGTCATATTTTAGTTTTTGTGAAGTTCCTCAAGTAGGGCTCGCTGCATACCACAACATCCAGGGGGCGTTGTTGGATCCACATCTAGGAGGTGGAGATGGGTAGGTTTAGATATATTAGGGAGTGGCTGGATCTTTATCTATCCATGCCCCCTGGATGTTGCAGTCTGCAGCGAGATGCCCCTCAAATTCCTTCAGAAAAGGCCCCTTCCCACCTAAATAAATAAACTGTTCACAAGCAGGTGTTCTGCTGCTGATGAATTTGTTGTTTCAAATAAATAAATACTACATTTACATAAAATAAATTAATAAATATTAATCATGTATATAATGCACTATAAGGTCCTTTAAAATTCTCTCATACGTACAGTAATTAAACAGGCAACAGCAGGTAATCAAACAAATATATAAATATGACAGATTTCTTTGTAAAGCAGACTGAGCGCAAGGATCTTACTTTGCCATCAAGCGTCGCACGTTGTGAGCGAAGAGTGCTGGGTTCTTCTTCTCCTCCTCTGAGGGCGAGTAAATGGGCAGATACTGAGAGGAAGAGAAAAGCACACTGAAGACTCGTCCAGTCATACAAACCGTCTGCCCATGCTGGACTGCAGCTCACGCTGAAGCAGGTGGCAGCACCTCGACTCACTTCACAACTTCTAATGACAGTCACTCCACTAATATCAGCCCTCTGATCGAAACCTCTGCTCTTCCGCCAAGCCAAGCATCACTAATACTCTGCTCATGTGTAGAGTTCCCTAACCTTGATGAACTTCAGCTTGTGTGAGTCCTTGAGGAGAGCTGACAGACCAGAACACCTAAATAACCCATCCTTCCTTTCTTAAACAGCTATATTCTCTTTAACAAATGTAAGTTATTATAGTTGTTTTAATGTATTTTTTAAATTCCCTATATATATATATATATGAAGTAATAGTGCCCTATGCGCAACGCAGTATTGTGTATTTGAATTAATGTAAAACAAAAAAAAAACAATACTAAACAAATGAAGGCATAAAACAATGTATTTCTTGATGTGAAGAGCTTTACTGTCAAAACTGCAACATGCCAGAACAGTATGTGATATTCCTTAACATACAAATGATTATCATCATCATCACTATTACTACACTGAGACGTACATTATAATGTGTATAGCGATAGATTTGGTTTTCTGTCTGATCTTGGATCTGCAGTTTTTCTCAATATAAATGCTATAACGCTGTTCAGATGAAGTTCATGTGTTAATATACTGAGCTGCAGACAAGCGTCACATGCATTTCAGTGTGTGTAGTAGAGCAAACACACACACACATACACACACACACAACTCCAGTTTTACTCCTGAATTCTGTCTGCGCTGCAGAAATCATAGGTCTATATCCATACAGATGTGCCTCAGAGCCTCACAACACCCGATCAAACACACATCTTCTGCCAGAGAAGAGAGCCTCACCTCGATCTCGAACTCATTGTGAAGCTGACACAGAGTCAACCACAGGATCTTAAACCTGTAAAAGAGCAGAGTTACACTGACGTGTGTCGTCCTTTAAAAGAAGGATCCTTCCTTTGATATACTGCATCTATGAAAGAGCTGAACGAACAGCTGTGGAGACATGAAGCACTTACGCTCCGGGCCCCTGCCATGTCCACGTGATAGTGTCCTGTAACGAGAAGAACAGCACCAGTCAGTCAGCGTCCGGCACACAAACACCATCTACTGCACATCAGCTATCATTACTGGACTAATCTTTACTTAAAGATCATCTAGTTATGGATGCGCACGTCCTTTTAAGTCTCATAAGCACGGTCTGATCTTATTAGATCCGGAGATCTCTTTCAGTTTGTTGCATGCAGTACTGTATAAAGTCAGGCGTCTCACCAGTTTGTTTGGGTAGCGGATCACGACAGGCTGAACAGGAACAGCAGGAATGAACGCTCCTGAGTCACACACACACACACACACACATTAGGAGCTGCTTTCTGAACGTGGCGTTGCACACGAGTCAGTGATGATGTTCTTTGGTAATATAAATGTTTTTGGTAAAGATCACTTTTTTGTAGCTGCTGTTTAAATAAGTGAGGAAATGTAAGCATTATAATTTCTATTAAATTGTTGTGTTAAATTCAGTCATAAAAACAATGGGCTTCTTTTAGCCTAACACTGGTGTTGGTTCACTTCCCAGCATATCAGCTCACAGGCTGATGATAGGACAATATGAACAACACTAGCTCACGTTCACACACACCTGGTTTAAATGTGATGAGGCAGGTTCTATTGGTGCACGTCCCTTCTGGAAAGATCATTATCTGGAAAACACACAGACTTTTTTATCAGTTTACAATCATGCATCAGTTCTCCGAACCGACAGTGAGTCAGATCTGGAATAAACCGCAGCGACGCACACGAGGAACTGATATAAAGAGAACTAGAAAAATTTTAAACATTTTATTGGCATATTTGTTTTAAATTAACATTTTCATCCTTCCGCGAAACGATATAGTACCATGTGACTAACATTCAACCGTAAGACAATTTATAACATCTACATATGAATATATAACAACGGATGCATTTTAGTTATTTATTGCACCTTATGTTGTGCAGTGTTTGTCACAAGATGGCGCCAAACGGTAATCTTTGTTGACGCGGAGGGATTTTAAACACAAGAAGTACCGGCTATGCGTTATTACTTTGGAGCGGTTATTATTTGAAAAGAATGCAAATGTCTCAACTGACCAATCAGAATCAAGCTTTCCAGAGAGCCGTGTAATAAACAGATATACTGTGTGTATATGCATAACTTATTGATAATATTTTTTGTTTATTTAATACAAATATTCCAAACATAAATGTTCTTGGGAGTACTGCTTTAATTAATAACATTTTATTTATTTATTTGGTGTGTCTGTCTGTCTATGTTTTGTGTTGTTAGTTTTGATCTCTCAAAAAGTCTCCATTTGATCAAATAAATCAGTTTGCACAGAACAACATTTGAAATGATTAATAATGTCTGACATGCACATCTATGTAAGGGTACCTGTGGCCACTCTCCTCCTGAATGAGCTCTTCTCTTGATCTCCTCCACCGTCTTCCTCCTGGAGTCCTGATCCAAGCGCGACACGAACACCGGCCGGATGTATTTGATGAGAGCTGAGACACAGACAGACACCTTTAGAAAACCTGGGCCACCGGTCCTGTGACTCTGAAAGTTGAGCAGCTATTTTTACTCTCCAGACCTTCATGAGCTGCCTGACTGCAGGACTCAAGGACACATCGAGTGACACAAACGATCTCAAAGCGGTCACGCTTGAGCAGAGAGAAGAGCTTCCATCACAGGAAACTAGCATTAGTTTATTATGTTTTTAGAGGTGTTAAAATCATCACGTGCAAGATTAATATGTTCACATTAATATCATATTTTCATTCTGCTTCACATCAAGCCTCTAGTAATTTGAGGAGCTGTGTTGAATTACACGTGCTTTACTGTCAATACATCGGATACAAACTGAAATGTGACAAACATCTTTTAATTAATGTTTTATATTACATTCAAATGGATCAAAAGTGACAGTAAAGACATGTATAATGTCACAAAAGATTTTTATTTCAAATAAACATTGTTCTTTTGAACTTTATACTCATCTGTGAATCTTGAAAATAAAAAAATGCATCACAGTTTCTACAGAAATATCGGCAGCACAACTGTTTTCAGCACTGATAATAATCAGCATATTAGAGGGGTTTCTGCAGGATCACGAGACGTTGAAGGAGTAAGTTTTACAGTCTCTGTGCTCAGAAGAGATGTCTTACTGCTCTGTTTTTCTAAATCAAAAGAAAAATGATTTGCTCTATTAAATAAAGCTTTTGTTAGTTTTTCTCTGTTTTCTTTAATAAGCCGTGGGTTTGTTGGGATGCCACAGAGTCAGACTCAGATCTTCCTCTTTCACTTCCCTGCAGCGGCTGAAACTCATCATCATCATCATCTTCCTCAGCTGCTCTGGAGGACTGTCTGTGAGAGATGGACGGAGATCTTCCCTCCTTGAGGATTAGAGGCTCAGAGCTCCCGGCTGATCAGGGACTTAGCTCTCACACCAAAATTAGCTCTAACCAGCCTTATCTAATCTAAACCAGCACTCAGCCATGATCTCAGCCTCGGAGGTGAAGCACAGGTCTAAAGTGTGGCTGAATCTGAGTAACCATGCTAAACTTGCTGGTTTGTGGTATTTGTCATCTAAATGACTGGAGCTGATCTGAGCAGCTGCTGCCTGTCAATCTGACTAATAAACCCTAAACCTTTACACAGAACAGAGCTAGTACTGTCTTCCTGAAACTAACTGGAGGCATTATCTGTCATTACACTGCAGTACTGACACAATCTATTAAAACTATCAAAAATATTCAATTGTTTCCATACTG
>JAUMHG010000060.1:530682-541375 GCA_032359395.1 Enteromius anoplus
ATTTAAATCTACAGTAAGTTACTGGCAAACAGCTGCCAGTAATACTGTAATTTCTACAGATTTTTTTAACAGTGTGATATTCATTCTCTGCAGGATCAATTTAAAATATGTTTGCCTAACCGTTCCTGTTGTATATTCACCATGCCAGCTGTTGTTTTCAAAACCCTCAAACAGCATATTTTACTTTGTGTCATTTTAAATGAGCGTGAGGTCAATGAGTCAATATTTTATTCACAGTAGAACATAGAGAACATAACAAATGTTTAAACAGAGAAATTGTACACTTCTTAAAAGCTAAGAATTCCAAAGGAACTCGGTTATTTTGACAGGAAAAAACTAAAAAGAGTATCGGGCATATGTAGCATGTCAGTTCTGCGTTTTATGCAACACTCTCTAGCTCTGTATCTTTCTTTGCATGTGTGAGTTAAAGTGCATCAAATACAGGTACGTCACACTGCGCATCCATTTAGATGAACTGAGCCTATAATAAATTATAGTAAAGCCTCATGTTATTGTCAGTAACGGTAACTGTGTAAGGAAAACAGTAATTAGTTTGATTACTCGTTACTGGAAAAAATTATGCCGTTAGTAACGCTATTTATATGTAACGCCGTTATTCCCATCACTGGTTATTACAATGTGGCATAAACAAGAACACACACAACACTGACAGATGTAGAAAGACTTTGCATTCAAACCTACTTACACACACTTCTGATTTCTTTCCTGCATATTTGAGTTCAAGTTTAGCCTCATAAAAATGTCTGCCTACTCCGAAACATATGATGTTTATAATGTAATCGGTCTGACTGCAGCAGGTCACTTCAGCCCTGGACTCTTCTTCTAGAAGTCATGCTGTTGTCATCGTTGCAGTATGTGCTTTAGTATTGTCCTGCTGAAATACACAAGACCTGCCTATACCGTGAATCTTTGATGATGTTATGTACTGATTAGATTTGCAAAGCCTTTTCAATTTGATGTTGAGAACCATTGTTTTTAAAGTATTCCACAATCTGTTTATGCACTCTTTCACAGATCAGACAGCCTCTGCTTATCTTTACTTCTGACAGACTCTGCCTCTCTAAGACATCACTGTTACAGCTAATCATCTTACAGACCTGATGCTAGATGTTCTCCCAGCTGAATCCTTTTTAAAATATCTTGCTTTTCCAGATCTTTGTTGCCCCTGTACCAATGTTTTTAAGACCTGTAGCACGCATCAAATTTAAAACAAGCTCATTTAGTTGATAAAACTGCCGGTTTCTCTAGTAGTGGGCGGAGCTAGTTCGCTAACAGCTATCTCATTAGCTGGGGCTTACCTACTGTCGTCCCTGTTTTGATTTCAAGCAAATCAATTTGAGCGCACGTAGACAATGTGATTAATATTAACGAACCCAGCAGCTCATTAATCACCTGCAGTTTAAATTGTTATTATTAGTAGAATTCATATTATCACAATTTAGTTTATTCCAATTATTTTGCATTCCCCCCCTTTTTTATATAGAAAAGCCAATATACATTTATGGTTATATCATGTTATAATGCTACATTAGTACAATATCATATTATTATGTGATTAAAAAAAGAATACTATGGAGAATCTATTCTCAAGGTGTCAATAAAGAGTTGATAATATTTAAAATAATATATTGAATTTGGATTAGGGGATAGAAAATATTGTATGGTCAGTACAAAAGTAATAGATGTCTATGGAAAGTTCCCACAATTCACTGAAAGAAACGTGTGTGTGTGTGTGTCAGAGCAGCTTGTATCTGGCTTTCTTTTCGAGTCTAAGGCTGTGTCGCGAGGGATTCGCTGTTATGCACTTCTCACAGATTACACTGACTCAGAAACAATACTATACAAGCTCATTCCGGCCGTTTGTTTGCCAGAGCGGACGCAGGAATAATTGCATGCTGGTTAGGGTTCGTCCATCTCTCTGCTCCCGGTTATCTCAGGCGCAGGAGACCTGCGTTCCCAAGGCCACAAATGCTAATCATCAATCTCACTTGCTTGCGATGTCTCTGTTTAACAGCTGATAGAGCCTCTGCGGCCACGTCCCTTATCACGGCCTGAATGTGTTTCTCCAGTACTTCAGCTTCAGGACCCAACCCTCATCATTTTAATCTATCTTTTCAGCATGCGAGTGCGGGACAGCTCAGGGTTTGCCTTTTCGCATGACATACTCCACTGTAACCACACCAGCCAGTGCTGATCAAAACATTTCAGAAGCCACTTTAGGTCTGATTTTAGTTCTCTATATCAGTGAGTGGAGGACTTTTTTTTACATTAGATGTTTGATTAGGGTCCTTCTTTATGCAAACTCTGGCTTTCTACGATAGCCGTGAGAAGTGACACCAGCTATAGATCTATACGTTTGAACAACAGGCACGTCTGGGCTGCTCAATGACCCGACAGAACTCACTATTGATCACTTAATCAGCTCACAGCTCCTTGTTCTTCAGTGCTGTAGCTTTGATGGAGAGAATAAATCAGAGCTGGGTACTGAAAGCAGCATCGTTAGAGCCGGGATGTCCCAAAGGTAACGATCAACATGCTCTCATAAAGAACATGACGAGGTTTAGTGTTGTATGTTAACTTAATCTTCAGAGCTGCTCTGAGAGTCATTTCAGAAGAATTTCAGCGTTGAATCTGAGGAAGGCTACACACAGAAACTGTACGATCTTCACAACAACCCGCTCAGCGTAACTTGAAGAAATTATAACAGGAGTCTAATACCATTATAAAGTAGAATGTGTTATTAAATTGCACAAGTTTCATTTAATTTGTCAGGCTTTTTAATTGCTACAATTATCGAAATGGATTTTAGAAAGATTAAAATAAATTTTTCAAATGTTTCTTGACTTCATTCAAAAAATCCAATCAATCAAATTTCTTAGGTTCCTAATTTTGGCATCCCTCAAAAAGGGTTAATAGGGCCTTTGCTCAGCCATTCTTATGTTTAGAAGTGTCTATCATGTCTGTTGGATGAATCACTTACTAAACTTGAACACTTAGTTTTTTCTGGTTTGAACAATAGCAGTAACATGCAGTACATCACAGAAGTTACTTAGACGTCTCATGGACATAAACTCTGAAGGATGGCAGTGTTTGTGTCTGTGCAGTGGTGCGTTTGCTTATTATTACAGTAACATTATAGTTAAGGAGGCGACATACGTCACACTCTGGAGCTGAAATATCCCTCCTCAGCAAACTCATTTTTCACTTCAAGAACTTCCCACTCAGAGTCTCACTGAGGCCTGATCCTGTGTCTTTGTTCCTTAGATGAGGCCGGGTTACTTTAACCAGCACTGTACAAACCTAAAGACAGGGTTTAGCCTGCTGACTGTAAGAAAAGAGGAGCATGGTGTGAGAAATTGAATCTGTAAGAAATAATTAATGTCTTAACATACTCTCATGGTGTCTCTAACTACAAAAGTCACTCACCTGATGATTCAATCAAAAACTGCTAATAAACAGTGATTTTATGATAAAATCCCAAGCCTTTTTCATGATAAATCCATGGCTGAGATTGAGCTGGAAACTGGAGCAGCAGCACATGTGTTGTGACAGCAGCATGATTGTGTAGTTTAGGGCACCTGTGCACTGCTTGAGCCCTGGGGTCCTGCGTCTCTCAGATCACGTCACACACATGCAGATCAACAGAGTCTGTCTACAGTCTCATATTCACATGCAGTGCTCCGGTCACACCGGTACACCGCACTGACTAGTCCTGCAAGCTGATGCAGTGGACAAATTCAGTACCAAACCAACACAGTCTCACGAACAATTCGTACGTATTTGTACGAGGTGCCAAATTCATGGTAATTCATACTTATTCGTACAACCTCACTCTAAAACTCTGTCACGGGTAGGTTTAGTGTCGGGGTTAGGTGTAGGTCATTCGTACAAATTCATACGAATTGGCAACTCGTAAAATACGTAAGATTTAGAAGAAATTGTATGAATTCGTCAGGTTGTACGGATTTGTACGAATTAGCCACCTTGTAAAATATGTACGCAATGCCGTGAGATCAGGTTGACCAAACTGATATTTAAAGAGGCATGGTTTAAAAACTGACTGGTACATTTAAATTTTATATTAAAATGTATGATGACATATGATGTAATCCACATTTGTTCTAATAGTGAAATCCTCTAACATATTTTTTTTTAACTTTTGACTTTTACTTCATTACTGGCATTTGGTCTTGTTCTATCCTCATTTGTCTGAGCTTATGCAATGAATGCAGCTTATACGGTATCATACATTATACATGGAGTTAGAGGCCAGCCAAAGAAGCCAGAACTCAACTCTCTCGCAAAAGTGCATGCAGCCATTGCCAAAGTCTGTAATTTAAGTTACAAAAGTTTTTGTAAAGTTTTTGTTACAAAAACCCATCGATCTGTTTCAGAAGACATGTGACTTGGGAGTGAC
Organism: Enteromius anoplus; assembly: GCA_032359395.1. NCBI lineage: Eukaryota > Metazoa > Chordata > Actinopteri > Cypriniformes > Cyprinidae > Enteromius > Enteromius anoplus. The sequence goes on from JAUMHG010000060.1 coordinate 535,121, forward strand.
TAAATTATGGGGTGATTTTCAATTTTGGGTGAACTATTCATCTAAAGTAATTCTCTAAAATAAAAAATTTGTATTTTAATGTGATATTACTCAATTTGTTTAGTTTATCACACACACATATGTATACATACTGTGTATACACACACACACACACACACACACATAACCTAGATTTAAACATCTCATGTTGATCATAAACTCTTCTCCAGGAATGGATATTGTTGTCTCCTCAATCTCTGGTTTGATTTAACTCCTACAAGAAGCTCTAGTTTAGCTGAGATGGATGAGCTGGTTAAAGCGTGTTTCTGCACTCCGCGGGTTCATACACAACACACTTCCATGACTATCAGTGGATAGTTGCAGTCATGGGGGTTAGAGTGGAGGAAATGAGATCACCATTACTGAACGTTTGTGAGCGATAGCCGGCCGCTAACACATGCACGTTCAGCATTATTACTGGCCCTTCATTTTTCTCTGCCGTGGCATTGATGTATGTGGCCGAGGAGTCAGTAATGCATATGTAACCTATAGACCCTTAAATATAAATGTGGCAGAAGTAAAGCCGGCCGTGATTCCCTCCTTATCTGCATTCGCAGGTTGTAAGATCCATCAATGTTTATGAAGCCGGTGCGTGTAATTCCAGCACATTTGTCCACAGAACACACACAAGGAAGTTTTCCATTACACAACGATTATCACGTTACAGCATTTTGAATATCCGGCCGGATAGCATCTTGAATTATTCTGGAGGAATATCCCAAATTTCTTTATGAGATAAGGCCGGGACGGGAGAGAGGCCTTCCCTGTCCTCTGAATGAAGATAACTAGCTTTTATTAATGACCTGCCATCAGACAGGACCATAATTAAAGTTCTTCTCGCCGAAGGACGCTGGACAAATTTTGGTGATAATTTGATAACCGAAGGACACCGGCGGCCTGAAGAAAGCGAGGCGATCCATCGATGCTATCGCCACTCATTTGATTTGTCCAGGAAGGCCACTCCTATCGGTCTCTTTCACCTGCGAATGCTTAATTATCCTCCTGATGCATATGGGAAAGCCATTAATTAAATTTGACTATTGTTTAATGCTCTGCTTTGCATGTGTCATCTGGCTCTGGAGCCCAGCCGGGGACTGTATTCGGCTGTGAGGAGCTTGTTAGATACACGCGTGAAATGGATCGCTTTTATTATGTGAGACATGGTGCAAATTGATTGAGACTGCATTTGCATTTGGGTAAATAATACCTCTTATTAGAGAGAACAACCCAATAAATGAAGAGGACTGTCTGTTAGTTCATTTGTCAGCGACCGGAATGTTTCAGCTGCATCTGCATGCGCTTCGGATGGAAACGGACGTGAGCCACATGCTGATGCCTTACATTACAAGCCCTATTCAGTGCACACTACAGCACCTCGAGTGTGCATAAACACATGCACACACACTCAGGAGTGTAAGGTTCTGTCAGAGACTGTAAGGGTGAGGAGTATGTGGAGATCCAACCATTCTGACTATAGATCTAGCAAATTTTTGTCCATCCAACATAATAGCCAATCTAACTGATCAGGTTCTCTTTTATTTTGATCTAGAGTTATGGTTAGGGAGCCAATGATTTTGCATTATCTCACTAAAAGCGTTGATTGAAATATTTTATTTAGAAGAAAACTCTGTATTTCAATACTTTAAGTAAACTAACGCAAAGTTTCTAAGGCAAATACAGGTCTTTTTACTAAGAATAAAAAAAGAAAAAAAATGAAGCATGTCTGTTTGAACCTGGTATTGCAGTTCTTTGCAAAATTATTTATACTCCAGCGCAGATGATTCTAATGTTTTGATGTGAATGTGTTTCTGTAAGTCACTGCTCCGCTCTGAATCCTGTATTTAGTCATCATAGATTCTAGCCTATGTCTGGAATATTTGACCCAGTTAAGACTTTTCACCGCATATTGTGATCTGAACAAGTTACTATGGTGATAAAGTGTAGCCATTGGTTAGTTCATGTCACATCTGACCATGCAAACAGTTATTATTCTTGTATTCTCATTCTTAAATAAGAGGCGTATAGTAGTACTATAGTATGGTCACCCTAGTGTATAGTGTGTAGATTTACATTTATGTCCAGTCTATTCTCTAATTGTCACATCATTTGAATTTCAGGTAGCACTTTATTTTACAGCATGTGTACTCTCCTGGTACATACATGGTGAATATCAAAAGTGTATGGACGTATTTTTCATACGAATAAATTATTTCAACCCAAAAAGAAAACTATGTTCTCTTTGAACTGGTTGTCTTTAAGATATGGTGCAATTCCAAACTATCTGTAATCAGAAGCACATTTAAGACTGAAATATCATTTAATTTCATTCAAATGTGTTTCATAACCCTTTCTGGATTATGATTTGCCATCATTTTATTTTTTTTTACTTTTAATTATTCCACAGCTGCTGTGAGAAAAGCTAATTGATCTTCGTTCTGCAGGATCCTCATGATAGCTAGTAGCCGAGACATCTTCATGTTTATAGGTGTGATGAAATGACACAGTGGCATGCTCAAATTTCATGTAAAAACCTTTTTTAGATTAGAAAACATTATTATAAACAAACTATTGTGAATTACAATAAAGTATGGTGAACACTGGCTGGTTATGTGCTTGCTCAAATATTGATTTTAGATCATTTTTAACCAAAAAAATGTTACGGAGTGAAGCTTTAATGAGTAAAGTATTGCCATGTAGTACACTTTATTAACACTAGCTTTTCAATAACAGCCGTTCTGTAAAAACAGCAAGTGAATGTGTGTGTCATCTTTTATTCACCAGGATATGATTTTCATTGGAGGATCAGTAGGATCTGAACCACGTCAGTGTCTCCGGTGAGGTATAAATCATGAGAGCACTAGAAAAACAAGACAGAACTGAAGTGCCCTCATTTCACCAGCACTCCTAATCTATCTGGACTTAGACATTTGGTGCATCTATGTATGCAAATTCATAACGCAGATCTGATTCCATTTCCACTGGTGAAATATTCAGCTCTTTCATTAATACATTCAGACGTATAGCACCCCGTCTTTCCCACTGTTAACATTATGCCAGTCCATTAACTCGTCAAATAAAGAGAAAGTTCAATGGCGTGTGATAAACCTGACTGCCGTGGAGGATCTCAAAACGATTAAGTCTCTCAGTGAGAGCCAGTGGCTGAAGCGGCTTAATGGAAGCAGACGGGATGGTTATGAAGAGATCACCATCCCTGCCATACAATATTCCCTCCAAGACGTATTAACCTTTAGCGCTCTCCATTAGCCCAGTATCCATCAGCGCTGCCGTTTAACTGTAACGCTATCCGTCCCCTGTGTGTTTCTCCAGACAGCCTCCAGTCAGACCGGACCATCCAATATACATTATCATAGCAGGATGAGGAGATTATCAGTGGAATCGAAGGCCAGCGCTTCTATCTGTCCTGCCACGCTTTAATCTGCCAGGCTTTCGGACATTGGATCGAGTCCTCGTGGCCTTATCAAACCTTGTACCTGAGCCACAGTCCTGCCCTGAAGGTCGTAGCGGATCGAGAGGGGTCGAGGGACAGAAGTCCACCGGTGTGACCGGCTGGTGTCAGATGGGCCGGACATCAGCGACCGGCCTCACTTATCTGCTTGTCCGGACGGGTTGGGTCTCTTGGCACTATAAAGTGAGTTGGGCCTCCAATCAAAGAGGCTTTAGATAAAGGTCCTGAGGGAGAGGAGGGCCTGATAACCTCACGGTGGCCTTCGTCCCATCAGAGCCGTTCTCTGCAGCCGCGGCTCAATCTGATTCTTGTCAAATGATGAAAGAACTTGTAAGAGCTCCTGACAGAGAGAGAGAGATAGAGAGTGTGTGTGTGTTTGCACTTTGCTTGTGTTTGTGACAGGGTTCTTCATTAGTTTGAGATGCTGTTTTAAAGTCAACATACTGTATGTAACATTGTCGTTTATTTCAAAATGTACAACTGACACTGTGTCAGAACAGAATTAGAAAGGAAACAGTGATAATATATTATACTTAGGTTTAAATTACAAGCCATGTGTCCAAAAAAAAAAAAATTGAAGGCCAATAGCAGCTGTAGCTATAACAAAACTAGCTTTTAAAAGTAATGTATCACATTACTTGGTCTGGGCTTGCTTATTTGTTTTTAATATAACATATTTTTGGCAAGTGTAAAAGCCCTTCCACATCACAAGAGTCTCAGACTGAAGGAAGTATCTCTGTGGATGTCAGTCAATACATGGGGATACAGAGTAACCTGGTTTACTTGTTTGAAAAATTAACTTTTTTTTAACTATTGTTCTTTCAAGACTACTTAAAATAAAGTCATGTGATTACGTAACTCTTGTTACTTGTGATGTGTTGTATGTTTGTGTTTCAACTCACTCATAAAAGAAAGTATTAAAGTATTAGAAGTATTATTTCAATTTTAAATGTATTTTCATCCCTTTTTATGAACATCACTGTTGCAGTATTTATAAATATAGTTCTGTATTAGTGTTTTCAAGTTTTACATTTGTAACTTGAATGTACAGTTTTTATGTATAAATTAAAGTAGCCTTGATTAATTTGATCACTAAACTGATCACTGAAAGTCAGAACTAATAATCAGTTTAGAGTTATTTTTTGGTGCATGTGTGTAAAAGCAGTGGAATGTGTGTGTATGAGAGAGAGAAAGACAGTGTTCTGGGTCTCTATCTGTCAGAGTGAGATTAGAAGAGAGGCTCAGGCACATTCAGGCTGCTTTCTCTCCCGTCTGCAGGCTCACGGACACTGTGTGTTAAAGCTGTGGGGGTAATGAGGCCCACACCAGACCTGTGTGTGTGTGAAAGAGAGAGTGACAGTGCTGACCTCCTTCTTTCCCTGGTGCTGTGCTGTATCTGAGCTCTGAACACACACACAGAGCGCTTGGCCTTTCCAAAATAGGGGTCAGCCGAGCGAATCCCAGCGTCCCGTCAGTCGGTCTGCAGCCGGCAGGGTTACGAGAGAGATCGGGTCAGGTCAGACGGCCGAGAGCAAACACTTACACATGAAGGGCAGATATTAACAGCTTCAAAATACTCCAGCCACTAGGAAAAAACAACAGTCTGTTGAACTTAATACACAAAATTAATTAATTCGAACAATAATACAATTCAAATAATTAAAATCTATACAGTTAATATTCAGTGATGGTATCAAATCAACTGCGCTGAGCTGAACTGAATAATGACTCCATTGTTTTATGTTGAGCTGCTTTACAGCTGAAACTGATTTCACTTCAGCGATGAATTCTGCAACATTAACACTGTAATTTTTCTCTTTATTAGTGGTAAGCGCTAGATAATCAAATTACTTTTATTTTCTTTAGTGAAATACAAAATAATGTATTTTAGAGAGGCTTTCTGAAGACTCTGTGATGAATAGGGATGGATGCTGTTGAGCTCTTAAAAACAAACATCATGAGAGCAATCTGACTCATGAAGCAGGTTTGATATAGTGCAATGCATATTGGAGGGTATAAGAGAACCAACCATATTTAAATGATGATAGTAGTAAGAATGGAATTACATGTACATTTATTAAAAAAGACCCTGTTTTTCCAGTGTAACCAATCACAGATTTAAACACTGGAGTTTTGTACAGTTCTGAGTCATTAAGTATTAATGAGTTATTAATTTGGGTAAATTTTTTTATTATGACGAGTATGAATTTATCCAAACATATTGTTATATTATCAATGTGGATAAATTCAGTCTCTGAAATCCAGTATCGCCACTTGCAATTGTGTAGCACTGCTGAAATTAGTTAACTACGGTAGAGGTGGGGACAAATTAGATACATGTAAATTACATTTTTTTTCTGATGGCTTAAGCACATTTTTTGCAACTATTGGCTATTTTTGCAAAACTCTACACACAAATAAGAAAACCTTTCACCCTATTATCAAAACATTGTAGTTCTCTTGCAAAAGCGAACACAGCTAGATTAACTCTTCACACCTTTGTAAAAATTGTGTTTTCGGATCAAACAGTACACACAAGCCATCATCTACTAAGCACACAATACGCCAACAGCACACTGATGGTATGAATACAAAACACACCTGGCTTTTGCTTTCTCTGTGTACAGATGCCAATTTGAGGTTATACTTTTGTCATAGTGTCATGTAAACATTCAAGGATCCAAACTTCAAGTATTGGTGTTTATTCACACTCATCAAAACCAAGACAAAGTCAGAACACAAAATAGTAA
>JAUMHG010000060.1:586400-597217 GCA_032359395.1 Enteromius anoplus
CAATAATTTTAATCAATTTCAACAGTGTTTTATGTAATTTCAAAAGGTTTCCTTTAAAATTATACCAATCTTTTGTATATACACCTATGCATGTGGGTATGGGAACCTTTTTAATTTGGTAGGAAAAATGCAGGGGGAATTCCCCAAAGCGGCCGCAGAGTGTAAGAGGTTAATTATTATTGTTAGAGGTATTTTATTTATTTATTTATATGATTATACAACATTTATCTTCCTTTTTTTGCAGTGGTGCTGTAGAAAATTAATCCCACATATTTTAATGCAGAGTTTTGGTCAGGTAATATCCATCAAGTATTGTTTCATTTGTTACCTTTTAGAAACATGTCTTAATTTATTTTTTTCTTTCCCTATTTTATTTTGTTTAGAACTCCCATCTCAACTTTGTTTAGATAGATACATTTTTTTATATAAATAAATGTATACAAGTTTTAGTTCGATTTTCATGTATTTATATTTTTTCTTTTAGCATTGTACATTGGCCAGCTATCCAGTGCGTTGTGATTAGCCGGATACTGCAAGCGTTTGGAATACTGCACCACGTCCTGGTGCTTGGACATCAAAACAATAAAAACAAATTACAAAACGAGGCATTTGTTGATGCATTGGAGACATAATTACTGATTATCATGACTTAGTTCTGTCTTTTTACACGTCGTGTTGTATCACGCCTCGTAAACATAACACCATGTCTGCATTTGTGAACGGAGAAACAACAAACAACAAGCACTACCCTTCACTGCTCAAAACCTACGTTTGAATAGTAAGTAGCAGCTTCTTTTAAAAAGAAAAGCTAACTATCTTAAAGGTTGTGAGTCAGAGGCAGCAGACTGCTCTGGCAGAGGTAGAATTGCCTCACTTTCTACTCTCTGTGCACAGTCAGCTGACTGCTCTGTCAGGTTCAGGAATCAGTCCTTTGTAAATGTGCTGAACACACTCTAATATTTGTGTTCAAGTTTTCTGGAACAGTGTTGGAAACACAACTCAACACTGGTTTCTAGTCGTGTCCTCTTTTGGAAGCACAAACAAAGTAGTTTGACTTTCACAACGACACACAGCATCTCCAGAACATGGCGCCTGCCATGCCAATAATAGCTCTGTCTTCTTTCTTGGTGTAAACATCGTCTAAGGTTACATAGGTAACCCAGGTTCCCTGAAGGAGGGAACAGAGACGTTACATATGGGAACTAGCATGAGAGACCAATCGCCTTCGAGTAATGAGAAAAGGCCAATGAATATTGTCATGCATTAATTACAGCCAGGTGCACCTTATCACAGCATGGCTGGAATGCACTTACAAGTTTTCACTGAGGAACCGAGCCGGCGTCAGCACGACCCAGGGTCATGGCAAGGAGATGTAACGACTCTGTTCCCCCCTTCACTTGAGTCACTTCAACGTTACATGTGGGAACATACCCGTGGAAAACGCCACGACCCTGTGGCCGTGTTACGCAGAGACCTCGGTGCCGACAGGCAAGTGTGTCAGCAGGAGAGTCTGCACGTAACCTCCTCAACGCCCCGGGGGCCAAATGGGGACCCCGCAGGGATGCCAAATGTACTGAAGCATGGGTTGAGGGTGGAGACATGAAGTATAAAAACTGTTTTTTCATGTGAATTAAAGGAATACACTATATCGATAGATATGGATATAAGTGAAGGGAAACACGGCCTTCTGGCTGACTGTGGAAGATAAGAAAATTTCTGAGCCACAACCTTCTGGGCGAAGGAGACCCAGTAGAAACACAACCAGAGCTACTCTGCTCCGACTGCGGGGCAGGAGGAGAGGAGTTCGCCTTGGCATAGGGGAACCTCTAAGAAAGGCATCTGTGTCCGAACGGACAGTGGTGTTGAGGATGCCTCTGTATCTGGGCGGGCGCCTGGCAAACTGAATAGCATAGTCAAGGCGTACCGTCCATATCAACCACTTTGAGGGGTTGGGGAGCTGTAACCAGGCCTCCAACCGGATCACCAGGGATATCAAGGGTATGGTAACAGCTGTGCCCACGGTGGGGCAGCCTGGTGGGAAACCAAGGAGGGGATCGGCCCCAGAAGGATGAACAAGGATGAGCAGGAGCTGTGAAATCCCTCCGAGGCAGGATGTGATTGATCGCCTCAGTCTGCTGCTGGACTGCCGAGTACTTCTGGGCAAAGTGGCATTAAGGGTGCTCCAAAGGAGACGCTGGTCCTGGTGGCATTCGGAGGAGCAGTCTGCTTGGGAAGCACCACGGCTGGACTACGGGGTGCGGCATAAGTTCGCAGAGGGTTCCCAACCTGCGAAACATTCTGAACCATCACCCTAAGGTCCCACAGGCACCTCACCATGGCAGCGGAAAAGCCTTTACTGCTCGTCGTACCATGGGGAGGAAGCACAGGGAGCCGTGCCGCGATGAGTCATCCACAAGCACCGCCTCAGCGTGCTCCCCCCAGACACATTAGGCTGCGCTCCGTCTGAAGAGGTGAGGAAACGCACCCAGAAACGCACGGTCGGATCGACATCCCGAAAAACGCCTTTCCAACCGCGAGAAATGGCTCTTTTGTGACAGCCGGTGTACCCAGGGAGGACATCTCGTGGCATGCTGTGCACTCAGTGGTCGAAGTCACTCGCTGGTAGGCAAAGGCTGTCTTGTCTCAGCCTTGAAAAAAGGCTACCAGCCCTTGGGGATCGCCAACAGCCGCCCAGTCACTCTTTGCTGCGGCGAACTCCACAGGAACTCCATTAGTTTTTTGGATTTCTTTCCTCCAGACTCGATCAGCATACACTGCTTTTAGGCGAGGTTACAAAGTGAAAAGCTGCAAGTGCATTCCAGCCATGCCCTCTTGTGTTCACGCTGTGATAAGGTGCACCTGGCTTTAATTAATGCACGCCAATGTTCATTGGCCTTTTCTCATTACTCGAAGGCAATTGGTCTCTCATGCGAGTTCCCATATGTATCGTCGGAGTGACTCGACTGAAAGGGAAATGGGTGGTGTATATATTATAAAACCACTCCGTAATGTAGAAAAGTGGAGGCATGTTTAAACGAGACATTTTATGGCTCGTCATGGCCTAATGGATAGGGAGTCGGACCTGTATCCCAAAGGTCGTGGGTTCCAGTCCCAGGTCCGGCAGGGATTGTAGGTGGAAGGAGTGAATAACCAGTGCTCTCTCCACCTTCAATACTACGACTGAGGTGAGACCCTTGAGCATGGCTGCCCACTGCTCCGGGTGTGTGTTCATGGTGTTTGCGTGGTTGTTCACTTCTCACTGCTGTGTGTGTGCACTTGGATGGGTTAAATGCAGAGCACAAATTCCTAGTATGGGAAACCATACCTGGCCACATATCACATCCTTAAAAAATAAAAAAGAGAACACTTGAAATTGCATCATATGAAGCCTTTCACCATTACCATTCACATAAGAAATAGCCTCTGGCTAATGGTACATTTTACAGCCAAGTTTATGAACATCCATTGACCTTGCAAACAAATAAACTAAACTAAATATGACTGAGATGCTGCATTAAAATGTAATTTTGCATTGAGCGTGTGGCTTATTTTTGTTTGATTATTTGCTTTTCTTTATAGCTACGCACCTGCTCATATGATTTGATTTGCAGTCGTTCTGATGTTTTAATTATATTTCATGAACACTTCTTAAAAAAAAACTACTCTTTTCTTTGTTTTCTAATTAAATCTACGTAAATGCTCTAAATAATTTATTTTTACTACAAAGTATGGTATGGCTAAAGGGTCTTCATGAAGCCATTATTGCCTGTACTTTTAAGAATTGATGTGTTACTGAATGTTTTTTTTTTTTGTGCTATCGCTCATTTCCATGGTCCTCTGCGCCTTGTTTTTCATCTCAATGTCTTTGGCTAAGGTGGCACAGCTCGGAGCACCCGTCCTGCAGTCTGGAGGTGAGGATGACCAGCAGAGCGGCCTAGGGTTTTGGCTGGAAAAGCTTTACATATGGACGCCTCTGTGGGCATCCATCCCTGGTGAAGGATGGCAGCTTTCACACTCACCCATGACCCGCTGGGCCGCTGATAAATCGAGGATGCCACAGTAACGCTCGCACTACCAGCCCCACACTCGCTCCCAGGGCAAGCCTTTGTTGTCCCAAAAAGCAGATGCACAATATTTCACTTTAGGGGGAAGAGAACAGACTTCCCACACTTTCTGACCGCTGAATTTCTGTGGTGCTTCTGTGATCTTTGCATTTGCTTCTGATTGCTGGATAAGGATTTTGACTGAAACCGCTGATTGAATTACTATTTCTCTGCCAAGTATTAGTCTCTCTATATATAAATGTTAGCCATGCACAAATTCCTCCAATGAGTCAATTTAAAAAAAAAATGTATTGATAAAGAAGACCATATTTTCGGTCAAAAATCTGGTAACTGTGGCAACTTATTAGAAAAGCATTAAAGCTAAAAGCTTTACAAAGTTAACTAAAAAACTTTCTGAAAAGCAGCACTTATTAGACTCATGATCATCTGCGTCTTTCTACTTATGCTTCTGTTCAAAAGTTTGGGTTCGGTAAGATTTGTTAAAGTCTCCCCAAGGCTGAATTTATATAATAAAATAAAACAAAATGAATAAATAAATAAAAATAAATTCAAATTAGTGGCATTGTGAAATATTATTCAATTTTTTTAAAAGAACTGTTTTCTCTGTAAAAAATCTGCTCCATGGGCAGCTGAATTTCAGCATCATTACTCCAGTCTTCAGAGTCACATGATCCTTCAGAAATCTGATTTACCACTTAACAAACATTTCTGATTATCATCAATGTTGAAAACAATTGAGCTGCACAATCTTTCTGTGGAATCATTAAACATTTTATTTTTCAGGATTCACAGATGAATAAAAAGTTAAAAAGAGCAGCATTTATTTGAAATAATAGCTTTAAGTAACATTACTTTTTTGTAACATTATAAATGTCTTATTTTCTTTCAAGCAGCACACATCCGTATTTTAAAGTGTGTTCAATGGCATGAGTGATTAATTCCGGACCTCCTAAGTCAGGTTTCTGAGGCAGTGCTAAAATCAGCCAGAGGGATGATTGGGAAAGTGTGTATGACACTAAATCCCTGGGTCTTTTATTTATTTATTTTCCTTTCTTCCGCAGCTCTTCACTGGCTAATTCTAATGAAGAGGCCTCCGATGGCTTCATTTGCGAGGGAGTTAATTGGGTTTGCTGCTTCCTGCTGGAGTGAGTGTGTGTTTGGGCGGCAAGTGGCTGGGGCGTCTCTGTCTCCCCGTTAGCTCACACTTTAATTAGATCTGGCAGCCACCTCATAATGATAAATGCTGCAGAGATGAATGGAAATGCAAATGCTGTTGAAGTAGCCCCCGCCTTCATGGCCCACCATCATTAACACTTTCCTGCTGTCAAATCTATCATTGTCATGTGTGGGAGGGAAGAGGTATCCCACCGCAGCTCGTTGGGGTACACAGAGTTAAAAGTCAGAGAGGATGATGGGAGGAGAGATCACAGCCCAAACGCTCCACGGAGGATTTTCCTCAAACTCCCAGACTCCCAAAAATCTATTTTACTACATATATACAGCTCTGGCTGTGTCTGCTCCTCACGGACATGCTTCTGTGTTACAGATACAGACATTAAGTGTAGATAACTAAGACTAAAACGATGTTCAGAACATCGTGTGATGAGCACTTCATTTTGCTGTTCCTTCGTTTGATCTAGTTTACTGTTTATTGTGTAAAGAAACTGATGCATAAGCATTATTTACTTGCACACAAAACATATTTCAAACCTATTCAATCTTATAAATCCTACGGTATCATATGTGATACATGAATTTCTAATGTATTTTATTGATCAATATGTTCAAACCTGTCACACACAATATTGCATCTTCTCTGACTGATAGTTTAGATTTATGTTGTATCTAGTAAAACTCTTTTATTGTATATGTACAAATTGTCCAGCTTCATCTGCTGCTTCTCATGCCAAATCTTGTCTGATTTTTATCAAGTAAAGGTCAGAATAACTGCAGTCATATTTCCACATGAACACTTACTGATTCTCCATCAATCTTTTCTTTAGAAAAACCAATGCGTCTCAAATCTGATCATCAGAACCTTTTGAGAAGTGTTTGTTTCCGGAAGTTTTAGTTTTAACGAAGGAATGATCTTTACAAGCCTCCAAAACACCTCACATCAGTCTGACTTTATTTTGATGGTCTTGTGCAACTACATATATACTAACTCCCATTAGTAGAGTTTTAATAGACTGGTAGGTTTAGGGTTAGAATAAGTTGGAATGTACTTGCAAAGTTACTTATAGTCAGTAGAATTATAGAAGACAATCACAATAAAGGGTTAGCAGATACTAATCAGACAGTGTACAGACACTGAGTTAGTTGACTTGTAGGTGGAAAGCATTGTCAACAGACCATTCAAAAGGAACCATCATAATAAAGTGTAACTACATGGTCTGTAACAATGCTTAGGTAGGTGTTATGTGACTAAGTAACATCCACATGGATGGCAGGACTTTCCAGCAGAACATTGCCCAAGGCATCACACTGCCATTTTGTCTTCTTCCCATAGTGTATGTGAGCACCCAGCCATCCTTGTGATGTAAAAGAAAACGTTATACTTCATACCAGGCTACATTCTTCCATTGCAGATTCCATGTGCTTTCAGTGGTGTACAGAGGTCAGCACGGGCATCATGACTTGTCTACAACTATACAGCCTCATACCCATACCCCATAAACAAAATATGATGCACAACCTGATCTCACACCAGGATTCTTAACAGAATCATTGAAAATTCTGTGATGGGCTCATGGGAAAGGTTACAATATAAGTAAGTGACAGGTATCAGTCATTAAAAAAATGCCACCGGGAGAATCCTTACGTCAGCCTTGGTTGTAAGTTTCTATTGGCTCTTGTGTGTCTCGTGACCAATCACATCATCCTGTTGTGAAATGCTATTGACTCTTGTATGTCTTGTGGCTGATTGAATCACTCTACAGGACTAGACAGTCTTTTTTTTTAAATGAGATATCTGCCGTTAATGGAACTTGTTTGTAATGCAATTTTTTTTTTGCTGCTTTTGGTGAGTTTTTGCAATACCTGCAACTGCGCTATTGTCAGTGTGTGTTCTATATTGTTCGAATTTGGTAGGTTTAGGTTAAGGGTGGGGCTAGGTGCTACAATTGAAGTGTAAGTTAGAGCTGTAATCGGGCCTTAAACGTTAGGCCCGACAGGGCCCGAGCCCGACAGATTTCGGCCCAAGCCCGACAAGTACATTTTGACTGACAGCCTTTTAAAAGCTAGAACCCGTTTACAGCCCGACATTATTCAAATGTACGCAAGCACACAGCTCTTTTGCCTTTTGTCAAGAATGACAGTGGCATCGTCGTCCGGATAGCTGGTGTAGTGAGCTATTTCAAGAAACAGTCTTGTATGGATCTCAAGAGGCTTGTCGTGGATTTCTGAGTGTACACATGCTTAAAGTTCACAGCATAGATTCTTTAAAATATGCCCAAGAGTTTTATACACATGTCTGTTATTGTCTCCATGTTTCCACATCCCTAAACATGATGCGGCGGAAAAGCGAAATGTGATTGGTTGCTTTACCTGTCAGTCATATGGACTCTTGTGCAGGCCTTGGCCATTCAAAGCAGCCAAGGTTCCCAGATCTTCTGGTGATGATTATAGGGGCCCACGGCTGAGGGGGGTGAGAGTGGGGCTGGCAATTTTAACTCCCTGTACATAGAAAAAAGCAACGTCTTACAGATCTTGAACACAGAATTGAGCTTTGCTTCTACTTCATTTTGAGCAAACAACAATAATACCAATTTAAGTCACAATGCCTGTCTTTGCAAGTATCCTTAAACAAAAATTATCAGTTATGTCTTGATAATTCATATGTCCTGAAAGACATATTTCATTTTATTGGATGCATTGTCTTTTAAATGGACTGCTCCTAATTTTCTAGCTGTTGTCGATGTCCCTAATGTTAATTCTGGAGATTTAGAGAGACAATAACTCACTGCTCTTTACTGATTTACTGTTGAACAATAATTAATCTACTGTAATTAATTTATACAGAGAAGACTATGCAATAATATTTTGCATAATACAATACATAAAACAGGGCCCACGGGTACAACATGCAAACCGCAGCTATTATTTTTACACCCACAGATGCTAAACATTCTTGCAAACTGTCTAAATAGTGAACATGCAAACATGCATCTGAGAAATTTTAGACAACAAATTAGTTATTCGGGAAACACATTTTATTTATTTATTTATTATTATTAATCTTTTTTTTTTTTTTTTTATGAGAGGTCTGGACCTTATTAACCTCAAAGTGAAACTATATGTCATTGCTATTTTAGTATCATTGAGATAATATTATTATTTTGTTTGTTTTTAAGACAGTTTTAAATATAATATATATTTGAATGTAAGTTAAAGTCTTTGTCATGAGTGGAATAAAAGTGAAGTGTGCAAGTTCATGTGCAAAAACGGGTTTATTCAAGCCCACCAGGGCGGAGCAGACGTCGGAGAGACCCTCCGGGGTGAAGCAGGCGGAGGAGAGACCTTCCGGGGCAGACCAGGCGGTGGAGAGACCCTCCGGGGCGGCACAGGCGGCTGAGAAGCCCTCCAAGGCAAAGCAGGTGGCAGAGAAGCCCACCGGTGCGGCGCAGGTGGCCAAGAAGCCCACCGGGGCGGAGAATCCCTCCAGGGTGGATCAGAAGCCGGGAACGTCCATCTGGGTGAAACGGACAGCGAGGCCATCTTCCAGGGCGGAGCGGATGGCGGCAGAGCCCTCCTGGTTCGACCAGACAGTAGAAACGACCTCCGAGACTGAACAGACTGAGCTAGCGCCCTTCTAGGCAGACTACACAATGATCGCACCCTCCAAGACCAGACAGCCAATGAAAGCGCTCCCCTCCTGAAACCAACAGTCAGTGATATCGCCCTTCGAGACCGTACAGATAGTGAAAGCGCCCTCCTGAAACCAATAGTCAGTAAGATCGGCCCTCGAGACTGAACAGGTGGTGTTGGCGCCCTTCTAGGCTGACCAGACAGATATTGCGCTCTCGGGAACCAAACAGACAGTGAATGCGCCCTTCTTGAGCAGCCACGAATGGGGGCTCTGGAGAATATACGGCCGACCCTGACTTATCCAGAGATGGTGCAGCCATAAGTGGACCCACTGGAGTATCCGAGCCACTGGGACCTCATAGTCTTTATGGGGCTCAGGTAGTTAGAGCACCTCAACGGCTTTGGCGCTTCTGGTAAAAACGAATCAGGCTCACCCCCTGGCGCGGGCGGATATGGCCACCAGGGGTCAGGATCACAGACCGGGTCTGGCAGATCCTGCCACACTGGAATCGGGGTCCCAGACTGGCGGATCCGGCCACACGAAACCAAAATCGTAAACCGACATTTCTGAACACGGCTCCTCGTGCCGCGAAATGGGAGTGAGACCCGTAACATGCGGACTATGTACCGCGAGGACCTCCTGCAGCTCGACTGACTGCGTGACTGGAACAGACTGGCTTGAACACGGCCTGGCTGGGAATCGTGAGGGCCTTCGACAGCTCGTCAGGCTGCGTAACCGAGACCGACTGTACAATACACGGCTCTTCGTACCGTGAAACAGGAGTGGGACCCGTTATTTGCGGGCTAGGAACCGCGAGGACCTTCAACAGCTCGTCAGGCTGTCCCACCGGGACTGGCTGAGCTGAACACGACCCCTCGTATCGTGCTACGGGGTTGGGACCCGTTAGTAAATAGTTGGATACCGTGAGGGCCTTCAACAGCTCGTCAGGCTGTGCAACTGGGACTGACCTGACACTACACAGCCCCTCTCGCTGCAACATGATGTCAGCACCCGTCACTAGCATCTCAGGGATCGCTAGGACGGGTGACAGCTCTTCGAGCTGTAAAACCTGAACCGACTGGGAAGGAAACAGCACTATTGGCTGTATAACCGGTACCGACCGGACATGGAACAGCACCTGAGGCTATCTTACCGGAATCAGTTTAACGGAAACTAGCCCCTGTCGCCGCAAAACAGGGTTGTTCCCCATTTCCTGTGGTCTCAGAACCGGGATGAGTTTTGCTGGGGCTGGCAACCACACTGGTGAATGTGGTGTCGTGGAGACTCTAGGTGGCGCTGGAAGCTGCGATGCTGGGTCAGCGTCCGTGGATTCTGCCTCCATTTGCGCGGCGCCCGGCGATCTGCCTCCATCTTGTGCGTGAACGGCACACGTCGAATGGTGCAGTGAGAGCCAGCCAAGGCATTCCTTTTCGCGTTCGCGGCAGGGCGCTTTCTCCTCACACCGCAGCATGCCCGTACAGCCATCTCTCCTATTGTGTAGGACTCTAAAACAAAGTCAATAAGCCTCTCTAAAGGCCAGTTGGGATCCTCTGCAGGCAGATTGCGCAGTAACTCACGATCTAATCCAGACATGAAATATCCCTTTAGTGTCTCTTCGTCAACATTGGGGATAGACATCCTGCTGGCGAGGCGATGAACATTTTTGGTGTGAGCCCTAAACAAGCCCGCTACTGAACTCTAAGAGACGGTTCATTCTGTCATGAGTGGAGGAAGTGAAGCGTGCAAGTTCAAGTGCAAAAACGGGTTTATTCAGGCTCAGGGTCAAAAACAGACAAAACCAGGACTGGACTGGGAGGAAAAATCGGCCCTGGCATTTTATGGTCCAGTCGGCCCACCACCACATATAGGCCTACAGCTCTGGAAAAAAACTGCAGAAAAATCAGTTTCTTTTGGGTTTTATTCTTAAAACTGTTAACCTCACCAAT
>JAUMHG010000060.1:610279-624131 GCA_032359395.1 Enteromius anoplus
GGCGAGTTCCCATATGTAACGTCTCCGTTCCCTCCTTCAGGGAACGTGGGTTACGATAGTAACCTAGACGTTCTTTATCACAGAAGCAGACCAGAAAAAAAGCAATGTGGCGTATATAAACTCTTTTGTGCTTTAAGGTAAATTTGTGCATAACCCTCGCGTCCTTGCCTTCTTTTCTTCTACATTTGAAGTGTTTGAAATCTGTTCACTGCTGCTCGTGTGCATCCTCCGTCGTGGAGTTTGACAAACATGAATCACAATGCAGTTGGCTTCTCCAGGTGATGAGTTTGTAGTCTTGCTGCACAACGGCGGATGTTGATTCAGCGTCACATTAAAGAGCTCGGAGAGTTTCTCCTGTGTCTCTGCTTTCCCTAGACATTGTTGAACACTCTAATAAACTCTCTTCAAAACAGGCGACAGGCAGGGGAAGACAGAGGAACGCTTTAAAGGCAGCCGCTGCTAATTAGCTGATAAACCTGACAGATAGCATTTAACAAGAAAATCTGGCAAACGCAACTCGAGGGAGGACGCGGGAGGAAAAGGTATGAAGCTCTGTCATGCTCGCTTTAAACACCTCGCAGCAGAAGTGAAAGAGAAAGCGTGTCGTGTGCTTGTGCTCATCCACCTGCAGATCTGTGTCACAGCACTCCTTCATCATCAGGACATCCTCATGACAGCAGGATTTCATCACTGGGACTACTGGTTTCACTGGAGAGCTCAGAAAATCAAATGCTGATGCATGTCAAAATGCCAGTAAATCTTGAAATGTTGTAAGGATTTGCATGCTATGAAACTCTACAGAATTGTGCTGCCCACAAACAGCATGCATGTGAAAGCTGGTTGTTCCGTAGATTTATGATGATGTCTAGGCAAATGAATGGTTATTTGCATGTGGAAGGGGGGTGCGTAACAAATGATTATAAACCAGATCTCTGAAATACTTGATTCTGATTCCAAGCATTCGAGAGAGAAACGATTCAGGGAGGTGAAGCACGGCCTGTCATTATTTATTGTGCTGGTGGAATCCAACAAATAAAACATTCCTAAACGTATAATCATGCACAGTTAGTTGGAATTACATTACAAAAACTGTAACAAGTTGGACAGGTTGTGACACGCCTTCATCCTCAATAACCACAAACACTGTGCAAGAAAATATGATCCATATTAAATTTGGCTTCACTGGCAACACAAATAAACATGGTTTGTGTCAGCCACAGTGTGTTTTGTGCTGTGAATTATTGTTTCCGAAGGCATGAAACACACAACTGAGAACAGCTCTTCACAGCATTTCTCTCAGCGTTGTTCTGTCTGCTGCCGTTCATGTGTTTCCAGCTATTCAGTGTCATTTCAGGCTGTCATGCCAAAAGAATCGTATTTCATTGTGCTAATGCATTTGTGTATAAATTAAAGGAGGATTTGCCAGTTTTAAGTTAGCTTTGAATTGTTTACAATGTCAGTAATTTATTCATTTGAACAATGTGTATCAGATATCTCTGATCGTCTAAATGTAATTAAAAGCATCAAAACTTGTCATTTTGAACCATCTCACTGAAACCCCGGGATTTTTGCATTGTTGTGCTCGCACACATTTTAATGAATGTTTGTTACTTTTAAACCATGTTGGGTCACTTGAAGTCTAATGCTAAATCTGGGTCCAGCAGCAAAACTGGTTTTGATTCCTTCATCTCAAACTCAAACGTTAATTAGTTTGCATCCTGCAGCAATAACCTTCAGTGAGTAATTACACAGAAAGGGTGGAGGGTGAAAAAAGATGACGAGAGAGAGATTTTGTGTGGGAAAATCAAGATGTAATGCTTTTCAAGGAATGTGTGCGTACGTTCACATCTTACGGCAGGACACATGAGACAGGAGCGCCCCGTCTAGCTGAGGACTTTGGTGGAACAGGGCCCAGATAGCACAGGTACGTCTGTAAGATGTCTGTAAAAGATTGCTTGATCTGGGAAGCATCTACTGTGTGCAACCATCTGACAGAAGCCAGTTTAGAATACATTCTAAATCATGAACATCTTAGAGAAATCTAAAAATTGTGACCCTGGAGCTCAAAACCCGCCATAATTAGCGCAGGTATATCTGTAGCAGTAGCAAAAACTGTAAAAAAAAAAATAATAATAATAATAAATTTGTAACATTTATGGTAAAAAAAAAAAACTGGCAATTGTGGTTGCTGGAATTCGTAAAAAGTGTGGTAACAACATTTTAGGCTTTTCGGTTTTATTTTAAATGAACAGTTAAACACTGTCATTTCATTAACTGATACAATGTTAATATATCAAGCTATTAAAGCACTGAATCTGTTTTGTAGATTTGAAATACACTGATAAGCACCAAATGCAGGTGATGATGAGAAAGTCACATGATGAACCAAAGCATCATGATGAGACTCATTAAACTGAAATATGAAAAAAAAATTACAGGAATTTACCATTACTCATTTAACAGGTTTTTACGGTAGAATTTTCACTTTTTTACTGTTAAAATCTGTCATTTTTTACAGTGCATGTTATGAGTAGGGTTACCTCATTTCGGTGCCGTGCCTGAACGAAAAACCCAACAAATCAATGGGGCCAAATCTATGCCATTTAATAAGCGAGCGCACCACTGATGCTGGTGCGCGCTGTAAATCATTCCCGCCAGAGGAAAACAGATCTACGTGCGAAGAAACGGGAGCCCGCGAGCTCATTTCAAACCCCGCGCGCGCATGATATGTCATCTGCACGTGATTATTCTTGCGCTAGATCTTCTTCTCTCCCCTGTTTGCGCAAACATGCTTATTTTTGTCAGTCGTGGGGCGGGGCTTGCTGTTTTAGTTGTAATCTCAAATGTCATTGGTTATTACCCTTTTTCGGAAGTCAGTATTGGATGCCTGTGATAAGATGATTCATTCACTTGACTTGAGACATGACATTGGACTATATGTTAGTTATTGTTTCATAAGCCTATTTTATTTATTCATTTATTATTGATTGTCGTTTATTTCATGTAATTTGATGTATTGTTCATAGAGTAAACCTTTTTTTCAGATACTTTATTAATAGACTTTTTAAACTTTTTAAACCTTTAATGCAATTTCATTATAAATCATTCAAGTGAACAGTTGTACAGTTTCATATTTATTTGCATATTGAAATGAATAGTTCTGTATCCCTCTGTGTTGTTTTTATTTGTTCTGTTCTTTAAATCTCATTTGTAATGGATATGATTATAAATCAAGAAATGGCTGGCATTTACAGCTGTATTTATAAACTGCTGACTAATGACTATTAATGTTGGAACAGTGCTTTATAAAGGATGAACCGACCGTTTTCTAATGCTTAACTAATGATTCATAGTCTGCAGTTATTTTTAGAACCGTTTTAAAAGTATTGATTTGGCACCGGTTTCGAAAAAACCCTAAACGATACCCAATCCTAGTTATGAGTCAAAATTGTCACCTTTAATGCTATGCCTAAAATCATTAATATTTTAAGTAAAGATGATGCTCCATAAAGATATTTTGTATAATGCAACTGTTCAAATATCTAAGCCAAATATTGTTGTATCCTAACAATGAATAGCTTACTTGTTCAGCTTTCAGGTGATGTATAATTATATATATATATATATATATATATATATATATATATATCTCAATTTAAAAAAAAAATGCTTTTATTACTGGTTTTGTGGTCTAAGGCCACAAATGACTACTTGATGTTAGGAAACGTCCAACAGACGCATTGCAGATAAGCAAACGCTCCAGATGTACTGTAAATGCAGACGTCTCTGTAATGTACCTGTGCTATCGGAGGCGATTCACAGTTCCCACTTTCAAAGAATGGCAGGCCGCCTCCTCTTGTCGAAACCCGGTGTAAACTTCTGAGTAAGCAAACTCACAGAGAACTTCAAAGGGTCAAGGATCCTGCCGGGATTTGGCTGGCGAGATGCTACCCGATAGATCCTGCACTTCCAGTTGCATTAGTTTGGGGCTGCTATATTTGTCCGGGGGAAGCGCGGGCATCGGTGAACTCTCCGAGGGAGGGGATAGAGGGTTAATGCCGCCCTGATCCCCTAGGAGAGTATTGGCTTCCAAGGGAGCCACAAGCAGCCGGGCAGCAGCCGGGGGAGATCTAGAGCCTGAGCCCTTCACAACTTGAGAGAAACTAGCAGAGTAATTTGAGCTAATGACTAAGCGGCGAGCTCTGGCCTGACCCCGGGCTGGGCCGGAGCAGATGCTATCAGCTGAACACGGCCCTCTAAAACCTGAAAAAGCTGCCCCCGTCTCGCTCTTTAGTCGACGAACTGCGAGTTAAGGCCAACTAGCCGATTAGCATTCCGGCCTGGGCCGCTAAACAGAATTTTAATTAGCTAGATGCCAGTGGAACTTCATTCAGTGGCCTCGCCGGGCTAATGGCCGCTGTGGCTCTTTGGGGGATCAGCGTTGCCAACCTAGCCACTTTGTAGCTAGATTTAGTGACTTTTCAGACTATAAATATTGAAAACGGTTTTGTCTGCATGAAAATACACTATGTGAGAGGCAGACAAATGTAAAAGGCAATGCAATGGCGTCATGAATATGCTAATTGACGTCATTTAGGACTTTTCAAGCTGGCTTTAGCTACTTTCCATTGGAATAAGTTGGCAACACTGTAGGGGTTACTGTGTTTGTCTGTAGGCATGACCGAAATGTAATATGCAACGCGAAGACAGCCACAGATGGAAACAGAAACGCGAAGAGAACGTGTGTCTTATTTTAAACTTTAGCCCGAGTCGGTAAGGGGCACGCGATGTTTACCTCGCTTCGTAAGCGTGGGCTCATTAGCGCGGCCATTTTTCTTGAATTATATCCCAGTGTTAACAGAGATCAGATGAGATCACATCAGATCACGGGATCGGTAAATATGATACCTGTGTGAGGAACAAACAGCAATTGTGTCAAGGCCAGGCTGAGACACACACACTGCAAAACACTAATAACGCATTACATCATTTCATGCATCGGAGTCATTTTGTGCATTATTTTTAATAAGACTAAAAACACCTAAAAACGCCAAATATCCTAAATAATAAAATAATGCGAGCATACATTCAAAATAAACCTACACACACACATTTTTGCAGCACGTTTTTGTATTAATTTTGCATGTGAATACATCTAGCTTTAACAGATTCTGTATTTGCTTTGATTTCTGGGTGCTCTCTTTCAGTGCTTGCAATACATATACAATTAGTTGGGCGTGCCAGAGTCGATATTTAATGATATTTAGTTACCTCTCTTATTAGTGCAAACAGTGACATATTAAAGAATAGCATTCCCTCGACCTGCTCTCATCTACAGCGTTATCAGAACCATCCACACCCTTATTAAACTCTCCACCAATATTTGTCTTTCTTCACTCGTTGCTTTCTTTGTCATTTTGCCACTATTTAGGTTAAATTAGCCCTCGTTGATCATTCACGAAAATGCTTCTCTACAGAGTAACACATATCCACCCAGGGAAGAAAAAAAAATTAAATAGCCTACTTTCCAAAGGCGCGTTTTATTTTTTCAGCTGAAAAATGAACAAAATCATAAACTTGTACCTATACGTGTTAACAACTAAAAACAAAATGTAGAGATAAAATTTCGCACAACAAACAGCAGTACCAGAACAACTTCCCTGAAAAACAAATCCTCTGGCTGTAGATGAGATCTACTGTATTTGTCAGGAACGGCTCTAATGCTCTTATTTAGGGTCGGTGTGGACAAACTCTTTCTCGTGCCTTGATCAGTCTAATGGGAGGACATCTTCCGTGACACCTTTATGGAAGAACCGACCCAGGACTCACTTTAGAGCCTCGGAGACTTTGATGTATCTTATTAAACCCACATGTACTCGATTTGTTAATACTTTTTCTCTCCTTTCCTGACCTGGAATGTTATTTACGGCCTGACTCTAATGGTAGATTAAAGTTGTAAAGATAAACGGTGCAGAATAGAGGGAGGCCATTAGAAGCTGCTCTCAGAGAGTGTGTTAAAGTGCTTGCCCTCTCCACTGGATTCACTGAACTATGTGGGATCAGCATATGCGTTGCACAAACACCCAGAAAAACGCTTAGACAGTTTTCAGAAAGTAACTATCAAACATCTTTTCGTTTTGCATATCTTGCTTGTTATTAACAAACCCTATTAACCGCGTTAAAAGACCGATGCGATCTTCGTTTTATTTTTTATTATAAATAACAAACGTTACTCGTAAACGGCTTGAACAGACGAGCAATTTATGAAGCTGAAATCTGTGCCGAGGTTGTCAAATAATGCATTTAAAATAAGTTCAAAGCAGTAGCTGAGATATTGGCTCGAATTTGCTTAATGGATAAATAAATGTGCTTATCCTCAGCGCCGCAAATAACAGACTTGTCGCGCTCCTTCGCTTCACCTTTACCTGATCCCAATCTAACAGAGGTGACTGCACTCCTTTGATGTTTTCAAAGGCTGTTTTACAGAAACAATAACTCTTTTTATTGAGAACAAATGTTGACATTTGAAGGGAGTATGAATGGAAACCGCCTGTGGTGCCATTTTGACAACACGTACTGGTCGATCCCCCCGGGAGCCCACCTGAGATTAAAGGCTGAATTTCAATAATTCACCTCTAATAATGAAGAAGCCTTTCGTGAGATGACAGCATCAGCCAGTGTATTATCGAGGAAAGCGACGGAACCCATCACAGAATTGATTTCGATTTAACTTCGTAATTAAACGCAAGCATATATGTACAATGTTTATTTAAACGTTAGTCTCTAGAAATCTATATTTACAATTAGATGTCTGGCTAATATAATAATAGGACTGATAACAATTATATTTTATATCGCGTTATTATTATTATTATTAGCTAATATCTTTATTTATGCAGTCTTTATATTAAAGAGTACAGCACATCGTTTTATAGCCGTATCGAAAGGGCGTTGAGGTTAACAGTGATCTGTTTAACTAACGCCTTTAAAATGTTACCGGGGTGGCCCGTATATAAGAGAGACGTCACTGCAGGAGCGCGCAGGGCCCCATCGGAGCTGGCAGATGTTTAGACACGATTTTATGGATCGTTCAATATCGGTCTATAATGAAGCCCGACTGACCATCTTAAAACCCCGCCGGGAGCTCATAACGCTTCCTTTCCAGCCCTGTATTCATCACGCTGAAAAATAGATGAAGGCCTGGATTATAAGCAGCCTCTATTATTCACTGCCATCAAGATCACATTCAACATCAACGCTTCACATGCACGCACGCTAGAGATTTTAAATGCGCTTTTGTAGAGATAAAAACAGAGTTTGAAACGTGTCATTTGTAAACGGCGCCGTATAATTTGACGCATTTTTTTTATGATCTGAGTAGCCGGTATGTGTTTGTCTATTACGCTAAAATCCGACACATATAAATCAGGATAGCGTGTGAAAGAATGAGAATATCATTAGGTCTTGAAAAACAGGGCAGTCCAAATGGTGCCAGTGCAGACTAGCGCGTTTTATTTACAATCAGAGATATAAATTAGTAAAAGTCTCCTTGTTAACAACATTGTGTAACTTCGGCTTTTAAATAAAAACCAATCATAATTTATTTACAAAACAATGTTCATTTACCATTGCAATACAACTTGCATAAATTATAGGCATTACAAAAATAAATATCAAATGTATTCCACTCTTAGTCAAGTTTATACCAGTCCCGAGTTCTTGTTTACACTTCACACCTCTAGCACATCAAGCCTGACAGAAGGTCGAGAATGTCCACGCGCGTGTGTACAACTGGTGGCAATGAAGCTACTATAGGGATCCTGAGAAATAAGTCTCCTCGTCGAAAAGTCACATATGTTGGGATAAAGTACTTCAATCAGTCAATCAATCAATCGATCAGTGATCAACATTTCATCCACGCCAGACTGGCTACTGTGCCTTACACATTTTTCTTTTCTTCCCCGTAATCGCACGTGTTATTGTTCTATAGGCAGGTGCTCTGTAGTCCGTGGGTGTACGGTGGCACACAAAAGGATCCGCGTAAGAGCAAATGTTAGTTTAAAACAGCTTGGAGAGAGAGAGAGAGAGAGAGAGAGAGAGAGAGAGAGAGAGGTGATGGCTTGTTCGCTTTGTTCAAAGCAATTGTGACACCTACCTGTGAACCAAGGAAACAAAACCTACATCAGTCGAGTTTCCAAAAGAGAAATAATGCACACAACTACTGCATGAACTGTAAAAATCCACACTTAATCTACACAACCATAAATCAGACCTCATGCAGTCATACTCAACAGCATATATTAGTTGAAAAAAACAAAAAAAAAACAAAAAAACAATAGGACTAATCAAATATGAGGAGGTGGCCTCTGGAAACATCCAGTGCTGTCTCAAACCTGCACTTAAATGCTTTTATTAGCGACTTACTTGAAAGATCTTCCTCGTCTTTAACTCGACAGGTATGACTGGGATCTTACTGTGAAAACCTCGGTGGGGTCTGCAGAAAATACACACCCGCTTTAGTAAAGGGCAACTACAGCGTCATGACACCTCAGAGATTTAATGTAGCTAATGTAGACTGAACGCTAGCGTCCGATGATGAGAGATGATAGTGCTAATAATAATAATAATAAATGTCACATTCAAAGAATAAAATAACTTAAAATATGCGATGATTCAAAAACATCAACATGCGCGATTATCGTGCCTCACCTTGATTTAATATATTTACTGTAATCGGTTTAATAACGCGCTGGCTGAGATATATACGCACCCTTTACGCACCTTTTTTGGATTCTGCGTTGGAGGCCCTGAAATGCTGTTCGGTCTGGTTTGGATTGGTCTTTAGTAGAGCCTCGCCGCTCTGTTTGTGCAGGAGTCCCTCTCCAGCTGAATTGTAGCGCAGTATCCCTTGGCTCTGCAGAGGGCTGAAGTTGCCATAGTTTGTGTAATTACTATAAAACGGCGAGGTGTAATAAAGCGGCCTTCCTAATATGGAGCTGGCTGGGTACACTGCGCCCACCGGAGACGCGCTGGACGCCGTGGAGGTCAAAAGGCCAACCCCTGGGGGACAGTTCTGCTGCTGCTTTGGGTCCGAAGTGGCGATCTCGGCTAATGACCAGAGCTTTGGCTTGACGCTTTGGTTTTGACCGTCCAGGCATGTTTTATTGGTGCCGTTCCGGGTGTCCTCTCGGTGATGATGGGTCAAGAGAGGGGCCTCCACCGCGGTCAGGGGAGAGGAGGTCAGCGGCTTGGGTGACTGGCCTCTCTGCCTGTCCTCGCGGACCGTGTCCACATCACTCGCGTCGCATTTGTCCTTGCTATCGGCTCCAGAATCACAAACCCGGTCGCCGGTTCTGCACGTGACCTTCTCGCCGTCAGATTCCACCGAGCACGAGTGGTCTGTCAGGGCATCGACGTGCAAACCGATGCCTGCGGACACAAACCACACTGCTGAGTTACTGCTGTCAAAACTCGGCGAAAGCTCTGCTGAACTTCCCTTGACACTGCATTACGACGCGGATGTCTTAAATGTTCCTATTATATATGACCCTGGACCATAAAACCATTTATGACTGATGGAATCTGAAAGATAAATAAATAAGCTTTCCATTGTTGCATGGCTTGTTAAGATAGAACAATATTTCGATGAAATGCAACTATTTGAAAATCTGGAATCTGAGAGTGCAAAAACAAAAAGAGTAAATAAATCTAATTACTGAGAAAATCCTAAATTGCCCAAATGAAGTTTTTAGCAATGTATTGTATGATATTTTCACGGTAAGAAATTAATTTCTTCACGGAACATGATTTCTATTTAAAATTCTGTAGGTCTATCTTTCTTTTTTTCTTTTCTTTTTTTTTGACATTAAAGAACGGTCGGTCATTTTTACCCACACAATGCTATATAAATATCGCTACACATACACCGGCGCTACTTGTGACTGGTTTTGTGGTCCATGGTCACATATAATGAATAGAGCTACATTATTTAAATGTTAAATAGTTTATATGCATTGTACTTTTTCTCGACCGTAAAAAATTTCAATTAAATTAGCACATAGTAATAATTATAATAAAAGTGCACCTTCGTCCTCAGCAGACGCTTCACTGTTGTCCATGTTTTTATCCGTGCGCTCGTCTTTTCTCTCCCCATCGACGTCGTCCTCGTCCTCGTCCTCGCTTTTATTCCGTGGTGCCCATGTCATCTTGTTCTCCTTCTTGAGTCTTCTCCTGGCGTTGGCGAACCAGGTGGACACTTGAGTGAGGGTCATCTTCGTGATGATGGCCAGCATGATCTTTTCTCCTTTCGTGGGATAAGGGTTTTTCCTGTGCTCCTGGAGCCACGCTTTGAGCGTCGCCGTCGCGTCCCGCGTGGCGTTTTTCCGGTAAGCGGGGTCATTGAGCTGGTAAGGGTAACCGGGGCTCCCGTACGGGTGATAACTGATGGCTCCTGCCATTCCCGTGGTGTGCGCGTCATACGGAGAGCCCTTCAAAAACAACAGTTTATGTCAGTCATCTATCTTGTTGTTTATTTTGGGTGCAGCTATTTTAAATTTTTATTTATTTATTTTTCTACGACATAGAATAAATACAGCGCAAATTAAACACAATAAATCAACGCTTTATGAACGCACACGAACTAATAATCTATTCTGCATTATGCAACGTTAATGTTATTAATGCATGCTATTATAAGTGTAACCAAAAATATAATACTAATAATAATTAAGCCAATAAACAGTGATTAATCCTTCATGCAATTATCAGAATGCACAATTACATGGGACTGGGGTGGATAACAGATAATGGGTAATTGCAGCCATTTTGCATAATCACCAGGCTGACTTTCCCAGTGCTCTTTCAGTGTCAGAAGCATATCAGTGAAGCGCAGCATTACAAATCCTATTAGAAAACCACTGGATATGGACCGTTTTTACCCGCTTTCATGTGCCATGTCATTAGCATTGCAATTCATCAATTGCCGATTAAATAACGCCTATTTAACCACACATCCTTCCGAATCTCATCTCAAAAATATACTGTGCAATTGCACACATTTGTAATTAATAATAAAATAATTGTAAAATATCACCACCACTAATTTGAGCTGTTGATTAAATACAAGGCCGTGCAAAAGTAAATTGTAAAAGTGGGCCTGAAGGAATTCCGAGGCGTATTTAGACGCGGTTATTGTTTCAACTAAATAAGCGCGCATTTAAGGCTGTCGATTTTATTCGCGACTTTATCGCCGAACTAAATAACTTTTAGGTCACAACCAGCTGCGTTTTGCACCCGGGCTGCATTTGTATTCATGACCCTCTCGAGCTTCCCTTTGAAACACACACACACGCAGACGCGCGCGCACGCAACTCCCGAACCCGCAACCAAAACTATAACCATCCTATCATGCAATATTCATGCATTCCTATCAAGAACGTGAACGGCGACGGCTTCAGCGCTGTTTACCATGTAGGACGGGAATCCCGTGGCTGGATCTGTGGAGTAGGGCAAAGGGCTGGAGAATCCGCTGGCCGAGGCGGTGAACGCCGCAGACCCGGGGTACGGGCTGAACGCTGAACCGGACGAAGACCGGGCCAGCTCCTCGCTCCTCGGGGCGGCCAGCGGACAGGAGTAGAGCGCCAGAGAGCCAGGGGGCTGGTAGAGGTAACCCTGAGGATAGGACATTATTTCAGCTTCTCCAGAACAGGAACGCGGCAGGGCAGAGAACGGGATGATCGATGCAATCAGCGCATTTAACCCGCGCGCGCAGGGATAAACTAATAAAAGAAAATAAATAAATGCGCAAAAGAGAAAGAGCGATCAGCGGAGTGCCGTCATGAAGATCCCCTAGCGTCCGTTTGTTTGTAGTGCTCCGGAGTGGAGAGTGAAGAGTTGCTGGAAGGAGCAGGCGAGTTTCTGAGAGCATTGGAGAAACAGGAGCTGTCAATCACGGCTCATCTAAATATTCCGTCTCCGCCCCTCGCTTGCGATTCCGGAACAAAACCCGCACAGAAAGCTGCTCGTGCGTCCTCCTCTCCGTGGCGTTTCCGTCGTTTATCTGCGGCATTTTTCTTTCTTTTTGATTTATTTCGGCGGCGGACGGATGACATGATGCCATTCTCCCATTTGTCATCTCTCTCCCTCTATACGTATAAAAAGAATAGAAAAAGAAAAAAAGAAAGAAAGAAAAACATCACGCTGTGGCTGTAAAGCGTTTACTGGTGCATAACAGTGTATTTACATTTGCTTTTACATGAACTAGACTTACTAAATATAATTGCCTTATTACATTTGTAATTAGATGTCCCTAAGAAAATGTTTTTCTTTTCTTTCTTTCTTTCTTTCTTTCTTTTTTACTATCTTAAAGCTACTGCGCAGAACATGGAAATGAAATGCATGCAATATGCAAATACATTTCCCCCCAAAAAATTATGCAAGCTGCATTGTTTTTATTTAGTTTAAAAAGTCATTATTATTATTAATAGCACACACGATCAGTATTGCACGAACGCAGTAAGAGTGAATCGCAGTAAATACAGTTGATTCTCTCCTGAGCGGGTTTTAGCGTCCGAAGTCAGTAGCAGAGTTAGGAAGTGTGTGGTAATGTGAAGTGTTTCTGTTCAGAGTCGAAGGCTAATTGCTGGCTGCTCCGAGCAGCAGTGCGCGCTCAGGCCGGTGGGAGGTGTGAGTCCTCTTCATATTTCTGCTCACTGATCGCAGGAGGTCTTCCGTCCTGACAGCACGAGTTTGTCCTCCACATACCTGGAACATATATTTAGAACTAATACAGCAGGAATCATTGTCCTCAGCACATCACTGTTCGTGGCGCCAAAACACAAAAACTCTCACCGCAAATTATGACTGAAATATATAAAGGCTGTGACAACGACTGCATGCGAAGAGAGATGTGCAAAATGTCCTTATTTGACTTTGAACATTTATTTAAATTATTACTACAATTTCAAATTAATAGGCTATCAGATGTAAAACGGATTATGAGGAAAATGTATTCGAAAAACGCTAATAATTGTCGACTATATTATGGTAATAATAATAATAATTATTATTATTATTAGTATGATTATTTTAAGGATATACCGTTGCTTAAATTTAAATTACTGGAATTAAATTTTCTATAATGAAAAAAAAAAAATAATGCAACTACAGTCCGTAAAGTCCTTTAGCATTGCGCTCAAATACAACAAAGAAAAAAACACATTAGCAATGATATTTGGAAATTAATTGAAATATCAATTCAATTGAAATTCAAGAAAAAATAAATTATTGTCGTGCTATATATAATTATGGCGGTAGTACTGAGGAAAAATAGAATTACGACAAAGCATTATTTTCATTTGTTGCACAGGCGATTCCATATTTAATTCCATATTTAAACGTCTCCATATTTTCAACCCGCTGTTTCTCATTCAGGAAAGAATAACAGGTTTAATTTTATTCTAATATCCCGTCCTGTTTGTAGCCTCTTTCTTATTTCTGTGTTAAAGTAATTTGTAAAGACTGGAAACAGATTAATTTGGCGCCGCTGCTCACAGAGGACTCACGAGCGCGCGCCGCACAGCAGGGGGCAGTAGGTTAACTAGGTTAACTTCCAGACCTAGAAACCCTCCTGATATTTTAGTCCCAGCAAACATGATGGAATTATACGAGATTCAGCCCAAGACTGCAGCTACGTATCAGTGAAATGCATTTATCCAACTCACAAGCAGAAGCCTTAAAACATGAAATTATGGAATTAACTGACAATAGGTTTGCATGGAATTACTGACTCGCGACCATAATAAATATACAGGCTATACATGCAAATGTATCCACATAAATAAACAGAATACGC
>JAUMHG010000060.1:627269-658581 GCA_032359395.1 Enteromius anoplus
TTGCATAGTCATCATCATTTTCAAAGTAATTTAATGTTTTCATAACTGAATAGATCCATCCTAAAACAAACACAAAAAACATATTCATTATAAATGTGTGTCTTTTCTTTAGATAATGTCCTCCTGAATTCTGCCTCTGAGTGACTGTAATGACTGGACGGCTCATCGTTACTGTCCACTCAGGGATTTATACGAGAGAGGAGACTGTGAGTGATCATTTTTAAATATTTGCAGGGCCAGAGAGAGCACACCGTTGACTTTATGATATACAGTGGTGAAGTTGTTTAAAACAACCCTCTTGCATTGGCTGAGCTGACTTTAATCAATTAAAATGACAATTTGTCAAGAGGTTAAACGCTGAGCTCTAGAGATCTGAAGGCATGATGAATGACACTCTTGCATCTTCTCAACAGCTCCAACTCCAAAGGTTTCAGAGTGTGAGAGACCAGTGACTAAATCACAGCTCAGGTATATTATATGTAAAGTTAAAGATCCTCTCCAACTGTACGAATTCCTACATGAGGTAATGCAGAACTGTTAGGGGTTGAACATTAACTACCTATTCCTTAGTCTTTATCCTACTGCATCATATTCGATACACACATTTCTAAGGCCTCCAAATCATCAACATGGTCAAACCTTGTCTTGGTTTGCTGAAAACCATGTCTTCTGTTGTCTGATTGATAGTTTAGAGATGGTTTATCCAAAAGCTCGTTTGGTGTATTCATACAGACGTCCAGCTTCAGCTGCTGCTTCTCGTGTGTTTTCAGATCTGGACTGATTTTGATGAAGTTAGCATCAGAATATTTTTGGTCATATTTCCAGTATAACTTTTACTGGACTGAAGCATCAGCTTTACTTGATTCTCCATCAATCATTTTCAAGAATCTGATAATCAGGATCTTTTGAGGAGCTTTACCTTCACTGTTCCTCCAAAACATCTCACAAGCCTTTATTTCCTCAGCTCTCAATCAGCATTGCATTATGTGTTTGATCAGATACATCTCACCTATAATACAGTGTCAAACATACAGTGTCATTTTATCTCCTTAATTTGCATTAGAAGGATTAGAATGATCTCTTTTGATCATTTAAATATCAGCATCTTCAGCAAATTGCATATTTTTGCTCAGTTTGATTCTTTGATTTCTCACTATATCAGACTATGTCACAAAAGCCTGATTTAGCCAATTGTATGGTAAAAATTATGAATGCTTCTTATATGCCAAAAATCCTTAGGATAATAATTAAAGATTGTGTTCCTCCATGAAGATATTTAGTACATTTCCTACGATAAATATATCAAAATGTCATGTTTTATTATTTATAGGCATTGACAAGAACTTCATTTGGACAACTTTAAAAGCGATTATTATTATTTATTTTTTTGCCCCCTCAGATTCCAGATTTTCAAATATTGTCATATCCTAACAAACCATACATCAATGGAAAGATTATATATTCAGCATTTAGATGACGTATAAATCTCAATTTCACAAAACGGACCCTTATGACTTGATTTGTGCTCCAGGGTCACACATGTGTTATGAGTAATGGTCAAGCTGATAGTGCTTTGATGTTCTGGTCTCCATATACACACAAACGCCAGTCGCTGACAGATTCCCTCTCAAGCCCAAACACCAGCACCTCTTAAAACAAAACACAGGAGCAAGTGGAACCGCGACTTTCCTTCGCTCGGCCGTGTTTGCTCTCGCCGCTGATCCTATGGGAACACACCTAATCCATGTCATGTAGAATTAAGCTTCTGTCTCATTCATCTGAGAGCACAAAGAGATCTATGTGAGCAGAGAACGGCCACAAACGACAGGAATTATGCACCGGACGAGTCTCCACCAGACGGCCCGATTGATGAGCCCAATGAATCACCTTAAATCAGAGCCAAATAAAAGGAGGCACGATTGGAAAAGGCTACCCGAGCCGTCCTCATCCAGGTAGTGCAATAACGGCGGGCCGAGCAGATAGAGTTCCCTCCAAAGAGTCTGTTGACAGCCGGTGTCAGTGGTCTTTGTAAGCATTGCGCGGGGACTGATAGGGTTACCTGTGGCTAATCCACGCTGACCTTGCCCGGGTTTCTGAACGAGGACGCTTTTGTACAGTTCGGGCTGCTGAAAAGCTATGAGGATCCTGACATATAATCGTCGGCGCAGGTCTCGCACCCACTCTTTTGTGGCGTTATCGGGTTGCATGTCTGGG
The DNA here is from genome assembly GCA_032359395.1 of Enteromius anoplus. Classification (NCBI taxonomy): domain Eukaryota; kingdom Metazoa; phylum Chordata; class Actinopteri; order Cypriniformes; family Cyprinidae; genus Enteromius; species Enteromius anoplus. The sequence goes on from JAUMHG010000060.1 coordinate 629,484, forward strand.
ACTGCAAATAAACAATGTTTGAGCACAAGTAAGGTGACATTTAAAGTGGCTCGGGAACGGCGCGTTTGGAGCGATGGGTTCAAAAGGTCAGCCAGAGAGTGGGAGAGTTTCGATGACTTCAAAGAAAGCCTATCGCGATGAAATGTTAGGGTGGCAGACGCAAACACCGTACAAAATGCCACAACAGAGAGGCAAGCGTTGGCACGCGATGCATCGCATCGGACAGACCGAACTTTGAAGCCGAGAATGCCATGTAAACACAAACCACGCCGAGCCAATCAATCAAAGCCTCGGCTTTCACAAAGTGCATCAGAATAAAGTCAAATATCACCTTCGCTTCCGGAAAGAAAAAAACCTGATGAAAGCACGTTAAACTTTAGGTGCAAAAACTTTAACTTTATTAGGCAGGTCGTAAGATATTGTGTGTTCATCAAATGTAAACGAGTCCTGAAATATCTGACAGGTTCGCTGAAGAGCGTTAGAAACGTGAAGAGAGCAATGAATGAGCTGGAAGGCCTCAGCTGGTCAACAGAACATAGCAAACACATCCAGCTCTAGTGCAGACGATAGAGATTTCTCCAGTATTTCAGCTAAAATTTCTATGGAGGTGCTCAACACGGCCTTGTTTACAGTGAGCCACCTGCCTTTCAGTTTGACCAGGTGCTGCTGCATTTAGATATTCAAAGAAAAACATTATTTTCCGTGCAAATGCTTCATTTAGGAATCCAGACAACACATATTAAATAAACTTTTGACACATTTTTAGTTTTTTTTTTTTACTGCTGTTTACTGTTTTTACTGCTAATGTTTTGTGATTATTAAATTATTACTTAAACTTTTTTTGTTTTAGTATAAACATTGAACTACCATTGTGTATAAAATATGAGAGATAAATAAAGTTTAATTGCCCGATTGTTTAATAGATTGTGACTTGTTAGAAAAATGCAATTAATGCAATAGAACTTTGTTGAAAAAAGAGATGATTGCACACAATGTCTTCTATTTCTTTGATAAACACAACATGTATACCCAGATGCATGGTGCAGAATAAGAAAAGCTTGCCATAATTCACTGTGCTAAAATGAAGGGGTTTTCTGGGTTCCACTATATTTTGTTGTGTCATTGTACGGTGCAGCTTTACAAATAAGTGAAATAATAATAATAACTACATGCACTTACTCGTGTAGGTTTAAGCTTAGGGTTTGGTTATGCTTGGTAAATCAGGCATAATGTACTGTAATTGCTACAATAAGTACATGTTATTCATATATTTAAAATAAAGTGTAACCTTTTCCACACTATAATAAAGATAACATCTATTTGTAATTGTGCATCAGCCATGAGCTCCAGGGTATCAGCAGCTGTTGTTATGAACTGTTGTATAATTGCAATATCACATTCGTAGCCATACGATATGGCTTTATATTGGCACTCTGTGATAATCTAAAGCACAGCTATGCTGATATACAGTGATAATCTAAAGCACAGCTATGCTGATATACAGCCATATATCGCATCTACTGGTGTGATATTGTGATATCTACTGACTTTATAAAATCTCATTATAAAGCATTTAATAGGCACTTATCCTTTCAAATCCTCTGACATGTTAGCAGCTAGCAAAAAATCTTTGGGCAGATATTAGCAATATCACACCAGATGCGATATATGGCTGTATATCAGCATAGCTGTGCTTCGGCCGTAGATTATCACAGAGTGCCAATATAAAGCCATATCGTATGGCTACGAATGTGATATTGCAATTATACAACAGTTCATAACAACAGCTGCTGATACCCTGGAGCTCATGGCTGATGCACAATTACAAATAGATGTTATCTTTATTATATATTATGTGAACAGAAATTTTTATTTTAGATGCAATTAATTGCAATAAGATGTTTGACAAAACTAACATATATATAGGCTATATATATATGAACTAACCACAAGAACTAAAGAAGGCCAGTGATTCTCTTCCTCTCTGAGCTGGATTCATAATCTGACAGCACACCTGTATGTTTTGTTTCCCAATTTACTTTGAGAAAGGGTAAAAGTGGTTGTGGTTCTGCTGGAAGTAGAGGTATTTTCCTGGAGCCCCATGAACCTGATCAACACTTCATCCTCCTCAATCTGAGCATTTCACGAGGCCTTCTGCTGCTCAGATGCTCGATATGAAGCTGTTTATTTTGCATCCCGCTTTAGTCTTCCAGCGCAGTGCTAAATGATCATTGATCTGTGATCAGAGTTTGGATGTGGGCCATTCGCACATCTCGAGTCTGAGCAAGAACAACAATAAACCGGTTCAGCAGCAGATACACACGGCACTACTGATGAGTTTAGATTTAGACTACAGTACCAGAGACTTCAGCTAATTAAAAATGGATGTGCGTGTGTGTTGCATACAATTTAATCCCATCAAATATCAGGGGAGAAATAAAGGTTTAGTGCACCCACTGCTCAACACAAGCCTGAGAAAATCAAATAAACGGGAGAAGAGTCTGGAAGGAAGCCTCCGTCGGCAGATTGGCCGCTGGTCAAGTATGAAAGGTCCGGCGGGACCGAATGTGTTGCAGCTTCTGTTTGAATGCAATGATTAAATGAGCAAATACTTCCCAGATTTGTTGCGAGAGGAGCTGTCGGTTTATTTATTCATAACGTGGCCATGAATAATTTACTGGTCAGCAGTTTTTATCTGGAGGGATCATTATTGAGAGTTGAGGTGAAAGCTGTTGATTGGGCTTTTGGCAGCCGTCCACGGCCCCTGACGACGACACATGTCACGCAGATATAAAGAGAATAGCGTCCACAGGAGAGCCACACTCATTTAGAAAATGAGTAGAAAACCTGTAAGACACATGAAGCACATTATCTAAGAAGAGTCCAAAAAGTGCATTACTTTTACATTTCACAAAGCTCTTTCTCTGTAAATATGTGTAATGTACTTGTGTGATTTTGAGCTGTATTTTCAGCATCATTACTCCAGTCTTTAGTGTCACATGATCTACAGAAATCATAATAATATACTGATTTACTGCTCAACACACATTTCTGATTATTAGTAGTGTTGAACACAGTTGTGCTGCACAATATGTTTCTGAAAACTGTGACAGATGAATAGAAAGTTCAAAATAACAGTGTTTACTTGAAAAGAAAATATATTTTGCAGCATATATGCAAACAAACAAAAAAAAAAAAATTGAAAACACATTTTAATAACACATTGATAATAATCAGAAATGCTTGTTGAGCAGTAAATCAGTATATTGATCAGTATGTACGATTTCTGAAGATCATGTGACACTGAAGACTGGAGAAGTGCTGTAAATACAGATTTGATCACTTAAATAAAATATAATATAACGTATATTTACACAGAAAATAGCCTTTTTAAAAATGGTAAAAATATTTCATTTTTTTACTGTGTTTTTGATCAAATAAATGCAGCCTTAGTGATCATTTAAAAATTCCAAAAAAATGGTAATTGTCCCAGTGGTGTATTTCCTGCTGAGGTGTTTGTTTTCAAACAGGTTTACCACACACACACACACACAACACATGTGCTACAGCTCTGTCTGACAGTGATGCTGGAGGTTTTTCTCTGCGGGTGGATTGAGTTTTCATGTGTGTTATCTGCGTGGCTCGTGATGGGCTGGTCCAGATAACTCCAGACCGAGCTCAGATGGGAAGAAAATGAGGATCAGGAGTGGCTGATCTTTTTATCAGCTGACCCCGTCTGTTGCCATGGTAGCACGTTTTAACCCGTCGGATGGATGAGATGATCAAGAGATGATAAAAACCTGTCCTGCCAGAACATTAAGACACATTCCCTCAGTGTCTCAGCCAGATATCACACGTACTTCACTCCAGCGCTGATTCTGGAGACAACTGCACCTGCTTCAGTCAGTCAGAACAACATCTTCACTGAGAAATTAGTCTGAGTTTACATTATATATAAGCACTGTGACATTATTGTAGTAATAATAATAATAATAATAATAATAATTATTATTATCTAATTATTATTAGCTTATTTATTTATTTACAAACATGCATTTTAAGAGAAATATAAGAGTATGTTATATTTGAGTGCCCCTAAAAGGCATAACATTTATGTATATATCCTTTAAATAAACATTACTATATCTCCTAGCAAAGGGGTATTTTTCTGTGTATTTACTTTATTTGATCGATTTAATAAATAAATAAATAATATTGATTTATTAATTCATTGATTGATAGATTCATTCATTATTATTATTTTTTTTAATTATGTAATACTTAACTGCTGATGAATTAATGAATTGATCAATAAATGTTACAATATATACAATAAATTATATATTATAATTTCAGAATATTCAATTTTGTTTTATTTATTTATTTTAGGTAAGTGGTAGAAAACAATTTATTTAGCTACATTTAATAAAAAATAATTAGCTGACTAACTTTCAAGTTTTTTTATGTTAAAAGAAATTGTTTGCAACCAGTTCTTTTAAAAAGATAGCTTTTTTGTAGGTCTTAACAAAGAATGCACAGAGCTCAAATATCAGATGCATGTGTGATGAAAAATTGTTAATTTGATAAAACAATGATGTGTCAATAGTCTGGCTGTGATAATAATTCAATAAAGCTTGACAATTCAGTCTCAATTCATTCAATAATCAATGTAAGTGATATACAGACTGAAGACAACCAGAGCTGAAGATACAGATATCCCTGTACTTCATCGAGATCAGTGTATGTGATGTTAGTTGTGTCTGTGATTAGCGCTAAGGGTTGGACAGTGCAGTAATGTGACATTGGCTCTCAGTGAAAGCAAAGCTGCCAGACTCAGATGAGAGCCGCTGACGGGGCCCAGCTGGCAGCTGGAGCGGCAGAGGCCCCTGGATCGCTCCTGAACAATCCTCTTATGCAACCCAGAGGCCTGTGCTTTATCGAGCTCGGCAGAACCCCGTCATACCGCTGCACCAGCTCGGACCGTGCTTACGTCTCACTGAAAAGAGGGCTCAAGTCAGCCTCCAGGCTCTTCTGCTTTTACCAAATATATGCAAAAACTATCACAGATTCAAGCGATCGCTCACACACACACACACACACACACACACACACTTTCACTGCATATACTAGGGTTTATGAAAGTGAACAGACCTCTTTAAGACCAAGCAAAGCACATTTAGGAAATAAACTAAATGTAATACATCACCCTCGTCTCTAAATGAAGGTACACGTTACAACAGATCTTTACTCTCTAAATATACAGTACATGAAGAGATCAGATGCAAAAGTACATTTGACATTTTTTTTTTTTTTAAATTAGCCTTTATTTCTGCCTGCTTTATAAAGGTTTCTATGTAAGTTCTGGTCCTTCTCAGTGGCTTGAGGCTGACATTAAGTGCATCTGACACATACATGCACACATACATGTGCATTTAGGAAAAAATAAGTTATATAAAAATAAGTATATATATATATATTTTTTTTTGTCAGATAGAAGACAAATCTTCCAGACATGCCATACTACAGTTTGTTCTAACTGTACCGCCATGAACTTATCATTTAACATTTGGAGCCTGTGGTGAAGTTCTTGTGTTGTTTGCGTCTCTCTGAGCATTATGTGGTCTGATCTTTGGCTGATTTATCTGAGATGTCTGCTCCTGGGAGGACTGGTGTCTGTTTAGAATCTCTTCTACTGGTGAATAAACTTCATCACTCTACAATGATGAACTTCAAATTGTTTGGAAATGGCTGTATTACTCTTCCCGGCTTGATAACAGCAACAACTGCTTCTCCAAGTCTAAGATCACTGCTGATGTTGGCATGGTGTTACACACCTGAAGGAACCCTCCAAAACATCTGCTTTTATAGAGGTGCTTATACTCACTGATGATCAGTCAATCAAAGACATTGGCGTAAGATTAGCAGTAACTAAAATTTGCACAAGGGATTTCGTTTTTTCTACATTATTTAAATACAATATTTTTAAATATATTTAGAAAAATATACCAAAAATATTACTAGAAATTATATTTTTCATAAAATATTTGTAAAACATAAGTTGGCTATTAATTATTTGTTTGTTTGTTTATATGTGTGTTTGATTATTTGTTTGCCTTTTAAAAATAAGCAAGTTTATGATTAAAACGTGAATCATGCAACATGTCATGCCATGATTTGTTCATGTATAGTTCTTTCTGCTCTGATGCAGTGTTTTAAGCCCTAACTGATGTAAGAGTGAAGAGTGAAACGCTGCTGTACATCCAGCTGTGTGTGAGTTAAAACAGCTACACATTGTTGAAGATGTGGACCACGAGACATTAACCCTCCACTAATAACGCACCTGGGGATAATGATTTCAACAAGCCCCATCATTCCTGCTTACGCTAAACATATTGGCAGTATCGTTTAAATCTAAAAGGCAATTATCTGTTAATCAAATAGCCCCAGAGTACTTGTAGGTACACACGATTCATCAAACATCATCTACAGAGCGCCAGAGCTTGTGTTGTGCCATGCTTTTCACAGGCTTTGCTCTTCGTTTGCCCAGAAACGCTGTGAGAAGCTGCTAATGTGACATTCCTGGGTTTTCCGATATATTTGGAGATGACAAACAAAAGAAGGCGTTTTCCCCGGGCTCTGACTCTCAGCGGATCAATAGAGTCCAGACTCAAGTACAGTTTGCCTATTATGATATTTGTCTGTCACTGATGACATGCCATCTCATATACGACCCGGGCCAAAACACAATTATTGATCCAGTCATCTCTGATGGATATGCTATTATTGAGAGAGGAGAGAGAGGCGGCTCTCAACGGATATAGATGTGGCTTCTTTCTGTATGTTCAGAACAATTTCACTCGCTGTAAATGTGCTCAATTTGTCTTTTGATCGACTGGGATTGTACAGCATTATAACTAGAAATAGTCAAAATACTAAAAATGTGTGCCACAATTACTGGACCACTTCATGTCACAAAAAAATAAAATAAAATAAATAAATGAATAAAATAATAACAATAAAAAGAATTTGTTAATTAAATTTCTATTGCTCTTAATAGAGTTTTGGGTAGGATTAGAGATGATGAATAACGTCACGTAGAATAAGACTTAATTAGCACTAATAAGTGTCTAATAGTCTAGTAATATGCATGCTAGTAAGCAAGTAGTTAAAATAAAGTGTTACCATTATAATAAATCATTTGAAAATGGTAGGAGTTATTCTGTAAATAATAAAGTTTTTAATGAAATTTCAATTAATTACAAAAAAGAAAAAATAATTGTTTAAGCAATGTTTTAAAGTAGAAAGACTGAAAAAAAAAAAAAAAAAAAAAAAAATATATATATATATATATATATATATACATACTTAAATAAAATAAAATAAAATAAATGAATAAAATAATTAAACCTATTATTAATATGCTAAACATAAATGCTCTTGGTTTGGTTTGGTCAAGTCAATAGGCCTTGTTTTGGCTACGTCACACTTCTCCGGTGGATTGACAGAAACAGACGTCCTAGCTCAGAAATGTGCCTGTGCTCTAATAAAGACCCCCAGCAGAAACACAGCCGACCTCAGGAGACCAGTTTCATTTAAGAGACTCCGGTCTTTGGCCAGCGTTAAAAACACATAAGTGCCAGTAGAACCCAGCGGACTATTAACATCCTTTAACACGATACCCAACAAATCAACGTCAGCGTGTGAAACAAGCGGCCTTTATCAGAAAGCAGGCAGCTGTACTCTTAGCCTCGCTCCATCAGACGTCCAGAGCTTAATCCAGAGCCGGCGGAAGAGCGCATGGGGCTGTAATAAACCAACAAGGCCAGGAATCATGAGCCAGAGCTGCGTCTGTGGAATCAATGCCATTGATTGTGTTAAAACAGTTGGCATGATAACAATACAGCCTCTAAAGCCTCTCTAGCAAAAGTGCCTCTGATCCTTTATTTACTGATCTCTCCTCTGTTCTGCCAAGGTCTTCGTTTGCTCCACGTCATCTGACAGCATTAATATTGAAAGAACCAAATTGGGTTTCATTTACAGCACTGAAATGAATACGGCGAGGCTGTTAAAACGGGAAGATAGGAAGAGCTGCTGGCTCTGGAAATAGATTCGGGCACCTTCCAGGTAGGATTTCAGCTCCCAGATTCAGATCGTGTGTTTTTAGTTATTGTGCTTCATCCGGGCCAGCGTTATCAGGATCTCAAAAACAACAGAGCTCATTAATATTTGATCTCTGGCGTGTGCCGCTGGTCGGGATGATTTGATGTCCAGCTCCGCCACGTTACACACCAGTAAATAACGCACACCAAAACAACACACATCATCAGAAAGTGCCCACGCAGCTTCTGTGAAGAGTTAACCTAACAACTGCAAATGAACAAAAGTGATGCCTTCAGTACACATCATCAAGCAGCGTAATCATTACAAATTGTGAAATGTTAATATTTGATTATTTGTTAGTACTGGCAGCATTTACTTATTTAATTTCATTTTATTTATTTATTTTCAGAAATTGTATTTATATAGTTGAATGAAAATAGAAATAATAATAATATAGTTGCTAAAAGAATTCTTAAATAAAAAAGGCATTGCATTCTTAATTCATGGCAGAATTTACATATCATCAAACACTATTTACAATGTTCAGTACCACTTGAATTTTATAAACAAGGCCATTGTATCCATTCTTTCATTCATTCATTTATTTGTTGCTGACATGAATCTAATAAAGCATTTTTGATTGTTTTTTCTTTTTTTTTTAATTGAAATTTAATCCCTAGATTACACAAACTGCACAATTCAATGCAATTAATACAAATCAATAAAGACAAATCAATTAAGTGACTTGTAAACTATGTAATAACAATTTTTGTTTACTACTGCTACTAATTACTATCATTATTATTTAATCATCAATGCATGCAGGTAACATAAATCTAATAAGATATTCCTGATGACTATTGTAATTTTAAGATGTATATATTATTTATTTCTTTATTTTTGTATGTAAAGCATTTTTCAAAAAAAAAAAAAAAAAAAAAATACAAACATTTAATTCACAATTTCTTCACACACACCTAATATGCAGCACTTCACATGATATTTTCATACAGAAACTGGTTTAGGCCAATTAACTAACACACAAATCCAATAAAGCACTCTTCCTATCTGATTTAAATCCCACAACAACAGTATTTGTCTTGTCTGTTTTCAGAGCGGGCTCCTCACAGAGCATTCTCTTTCTTGGCAGATTGACATAACACATGCCGCGCACCAATCAGCCGACTCCGTGTAAAACAGGTGTGCTGCATCATTTCCTGCACTCACAGGACATCCATGTTTGGTCAGACTCAGAGCCAGCCGGTAAACAGAGATCAGCAGACACACAGGGAGCGCTTTATTAGTTTCTATGTAATAACCCTGTTATTACACAATAATTACCAAGTTATAACTACACAATGAAAGGGAATCGTAATTATTACCCATGTAAAAGAACCGCTGGCTTTTGTACGACAACAGTAATAAAACAAAGAGCTCGTCTTGCGAGATAAAGGAATGCACCATCATAAAACATTAATTGAGCCCAGCGTAATTGACTTCTCCTCTGAGTCTCTCGGTTAAACTATCCCAGGCCGAGTGCTTTTAATAAACACGAGCATGCTGACAGCTCTGTTAAATTTGGGTCTAAGCGCTCGCCAAACACTTCTTCATCTCGCTGTGCTCTCGAGTCGTACGGCAGTCACTTTCGATGTAGCCCTCTTTTCTCCTTTAATCCCACGGTGGCTTTTATAGGCTTTGCCAACTGTAGAGAATCTGTGTGCACATCTCGTCAGACGCAGACTCTGGCTTCTTTATCTCTAGCCACTGAGCCAACAGTGCTGTTTACAAACCCCGCTGCTGTCAGCTGGAACACTTAATGAAAGTGAGGGAGATTTGAAGGCAATAATCTCTTTCAACTGCGCTCTTTTACAGGTGCGCCTTCGCTCGCCGACTTTGACTCTGCGCTTGTGGCGAACGCCAGCAGCTTCAGACAATAAGGTATCTGTCATCTCCGCTCGCCTGTGATATCGGGATAACTACACCTTTGTTTTGCCGGCTCGCTCCCTTGCGCTTTTGTCGGAGGATTTTAGTTTGAAGAGCGTGCGACGTGATATAGTTGATGTGTCATGCGCAATAAAAGTGTAGTTTTTGGTGTGTCGGAACGCTTTTTAACATCACCCTTTTGGGTTTAAATTTATATGAATGCACAAGAGACAGTTTGTGTTTTAGTTGCCTTTCACTTTTTTTTCAATGCATGATTCAAGGCCTCAAACTAAAATTTCACCGCAACCTGGCGATGACTGGCGTCTTGAGAAAATGTATCTATATTAGGGGTGGGCATAGATTATTTTTTTTAATCTAGATTAATCTAGATTAAAATGGCTCTTTGAGATCTGCCAAAGGCATTCAGAATATATGTGCTACCTAAACAATAACTAAAAGTAAAGCCCTATTATATTTGAGATATCTATTTGTCAGTACTGCCATCTTGGTTTCACAATTCAAATCAATAAAATTATTATTATCAACACAATGGCCCAGTTTCACAAACATGGCTCATCTTAAGCCAGGACTAGGCCTTAGTTAAATAAAGATATCAATGCATCTTTTTCAAAATTTTAAGATATGTCAGAGCAAGATATTTTCAGTTGAAGCAGTTCAAACATGCATTTTATTCAGTATTTTGTGCAAAACGTGCCTTTTTTATACCCTTTTAAAACTATTACTTATTTTAAAAAGTGCTTTTTAAATATACGTAAGTTTAGAGAAATAGTTTTGACTTTAAAAGTTTTTTCTTTTTTTCCTCTGCATTATTGCCGCTTGATTATTACTGATGAGATCATAGACAGTAGCAGCTTTAACAGGCTGTATTTAGACTAATGCACAGATCTCTTTAGATATATCAGATGTTTTGCTCTGCTCTGAAAACATAACTGACGGTGTGCACATCAGTTTTTTTATAAACGCATTTGAAAATGCAAGTGCATTAAACCCCAGCCCCTTCAGGACAAACACAAAGCGCGTGTGACTGTCGGTGATAAAGTCTGTCAGCGCATATAATACCAATTCATTCCAAACAGTATATAAAAACATATCTAAAGTAAAACACAACGGATGAAAGCACACACAGACAAGCAACGTGCACGTGTCTCAGCGTAAATTCTGTGCAATGAAACCCGGTGCGTCTCAAGCGTGCACATGTGCCATATGCGTGAAAAACATTGATCATGAAATATTCAGAATTGTTAAAGAGAGAATAGCGTTGCATCGATTTTTTCTCCCACCCCTATTCACTATGGTATTTGTGATTATACTAATTGTACTCAATCCGAATGACTATAGTAGTGCACGCATACAGAGCGAGTGATTAAGTGCCCAATCCAACTTTGTGAATAGATTAACGGCGATATTTATGTTATTGCGCGACAGTCTCGCGTTAATGCCGATAACGGCCCACCACTAATCTATATATACATAAACACACACACAAGCCATAAAACAGTATGTGCACTATTTACTATTAAATAAGAGTGAATAATGTACATACTATTTCATGGCTCAATAAACCACTAATTTGCTTTTTATTTACAGTAAGGTAATTGTTGTAGTAGTGTGTTTTTGGGTAGGGTTAAGTGATCTAGAAAATAGCCATGCATTAATATAAGTACTAATAAATAGGCAATATTGTGTTAAAATGTTTCATGACCATTTCCGTGTAGTAATAATTATAAAAATAATACTAATAATACTAAAAAGGTAATTTATTTATAAACACTTGCCAAAGAATACAAATCAGTAAAGGAATATCACTAGAAAACCACTAACTCGTAAACTATTTAATGATATTTTTTGTATAATGATAATAATAATAATAAGTTATTAAGTTGTTTTGTGTTTTTGCTGAACTGGGCATACGTCTATTGAGAGTCAAAAGAGACAAATAAGTTAAATATATTGTCACTCTCTCCCGTGGGACGGTGATAACTAGTTGTCTGTAATTTATTGCCAAAGCAATGAAATGCAAAGTAGAATTTACTTAAGGAATTATACCGAAAATTATCCTTTTTTACACTGACAAGGTTCCAAGCTGCAGTATTAGCCGGAGCATGTTTTAAAGGATGAAACACATGTGATAAGGCCACTCCAGGCCATTGCCGAGCTGAAGCGCAGGCCGGGGAAGGCCAAGTGACAAGCACAGAGCAGCGGGATAAGAGATCAACAGTGACAGTGATAGAATTTACTTGATAGTATCAGCTAAACAGCCGTCATGGTGCTGGCAGATTGGAGGCCATCAGCCCATCTCCGGTTCAGCCCGCACGTCGACTGCGGCCCTGAAAGGAAGCTACGAGCTACGATCAGCGATACAGACCCATAAATAGAAATCCATTTCCCTGCTGTACGCAGTCGGAGCAAGAGGAAAGGCCCTGCCGGATCAGCTCGTGAGGTGAACGGCTTACAGAGCACACAAAACAGCCATAAACACAAGTCTGCCGTTAAATAAGTGATGAAAACAAACAGTAGGTGTTTGTACAAGGCTTAGTGGCCAGTCCTTCGGTGTAAAGCCTTCCTGTCTAGCACCTGAGCATCCTCCAACACATACTGTGTGTGTGTTACTTCAAGAGAGCTTGTGTTTTACTTACCTTCTCTTTTCTTCATTCCTTTATTCATTTTATTATTCAATTTAATCATATGATAATTTCTAATAATTATTATGCCTCATTCACTTATTACTCATTTATATTATATTATATTCTATATATATTTTTTTTGTTGTTGTTTTATTTCTTTTAACACATATTTATTGAATGTGCGCCAGTCAGAGAAAGTCTAAACATTGAGACACACACAAACTCAATAACACAATTAATCATGGCTTCGTCTCCTGCTTCTGCTCCTCATTGTATTTTTCCTCAGTCAACGTCTTGGCTGACAGAAGACTGCTAACAGAGCTTGGGGTATTTTGGGTACCAGATAAGTCCTCCTGTTAACAGGTTCTGGGAACTACACTTCTTTGCTGTTGAGTTACAATCTGTTTCCAGACAAGACAAATATTTTCTGACGAGATCTAGCGATGCTGGGTCTTAATTATCTGGTGTGAAGGTGTTTCCTGATTGCAGATCTTACAGTGACCTGATCACCTTAACGAAGCGTCTCGGATTGAGCGAGCGCTGATGAATTATTGATTATTGATATTACCGCGCCTGGGCATTTCCTAGCGCTGGGTTTAGTGAGGTGACACTTATGTGTGGCTGTCGTCCTCTGCTTGTTTACAAATAGGCCGGAGCTGGCCTCTAGCGAGCAGGTCCACAACTCACTCCAAAGCTCTGATAAACAGACCAGGGCGAGGGCTTGCATCACCTTAAAAAATGCATGAGCCAGAGCAAACCGTGTTTGACAATGCCAAGGGAAACGCCGCTCGAGTAGCACCAGGATCAGAGAAGAAAGAAGAGAAAGAAAGTCGGGCTTGCGGTTGGAGCCTACAAGGCAATTCCTCCTCCTGTCCCAGGTGAGGGAGCTGAGAAAGATATGAACCTCAGGAACCAATTTGCTGAGTTTTGTTCGATAGACAGAAGCCCAGGGTCTTTGGCTGGATGGAGATGAACTGACTTCAGAGGAACAGAGCGCTCTCTTTGTCTGAGTTTCTGTTTAAAGCGAGACAGGCCCGGAGCAGAGCGGGTAAAGTCCGTGATAATCCACGTGAGCGGCCGAGAGAGGACTCAATATTATCTGCCGGTCGAGTCTGTAAAAATGCTAATGCATTAGACCAGGTTAATACAGCTGGCATTAAAGGCCTGGATATGACACGCAGAATCTATCTGCTGTATCAAAGCCTTACATAACGAGGAGCTATTTAGAGGCACTTGCAAAGACAAACATCAATACTGCTGCCTATATCATGAATGACTCCTTAGAGAGAGAGAGAAAAGAGAGTAAACAATTAAGTAAATGCAGTATATACATATATACTGGTAATAAAAATGTATTGTAAATAGTCTCTGACTAAATTTAATACATGCAAACGGCATGCAAATTAAATAATGACATGCTCAAAACATGCTTTTGCATGACATTCTGCAACTCAACATTAATTCACAAGGTGTCTGCATCTCCTCCTTAGAACAAACTACTCATCACTGGTAGTGTTTCAATTATTTCCCTTCCCATAAAGCAACGCATAATGCTGTATTATCCGACCAACACTCATTTGTGGCCCGAATGCAATGAAAAGCGGCCCGCATGAGGAGAACGTAGCTCATTGAAAGGCCTGTGATTTATTAATGCACAGCTACTTGAAAGTCACATTCTTCTCATGGCAGCCGTCCAAACGCATGGCCGGATATATATTTACAGTATTGTTGGGGTGCAAAATCTATTCCGTTATCCTTTTAAATGGTAAAACGCCTCCTGTCATCTCTTCCCAAGCTTAGCTCAGTCGCGCAGCAGAGCCCACCTGAAACAGCCGTTTGTGGCGCTGACTTTAAATTGCCTTCGATTGAGCATTTTGATGAAGCCCCGTGCTTCTTCACACAACGCCGGAGAGGCAGTCATCAGTCGAGCACATTTTCATGATTGACTGAGGAGGTGGAGGAGGAGGAGGAGAATTGGAGGGAAACCGGCTCAAGCCAACGCTTCTGAGAATTGGATTGTGAAATTTAGATGTATAGTAACAGATGGTCGACCGTGCAGAAATCAAAAATAGTTTTTGTTTTCCTTTGATTTAGAAGCGGCAATACTAAACGCCGAGTGTGCCAGGCTACTGACTGGATCGTCCCGAACGCACAGACAAAAGCAAACTGCTTCGTTCTCATTTCCTGGAACGCAACCAAACAGCGAAAATCTCGCTACCTGTGCGTTTTGATTGCTTTCAGAGACGGAGGAGCTGTTCTGGCTCTCCTTGAGTTGACGCCAGAGTACTTGTGAAGCATCGCGCAGAATAAAAACTTCAGGCTTTGTAGCGCAGTCTAATTGCAGCACTTTTTCAATCGGCTTCGTCCGCGTTCTCGAGGACTCTCCTGACCCTCGCCTGAACTCATCAGACGAAATGAACTTGCTCAGCGAGCTGGAGAAGACAAAGCAGACGCGAACTGGGATTAATACTGAGCATGTGCGGCGGGCAGCCATCAGCTTGACCCTGAGAGGCTCACGCTGCCGTCCTTTAATGCGACGCATTATAGAGCGCGTACCTGTGTTCGGTGATTTGTGTGTTGTGTTTTATGAATAGGTCATTTAAAATTGTATGTAGACCTTATGGCAGGCCGGTTTCGCGCGTTCAAGTCATGTGACGTGCTGCGCTTCGGACCCATTTTTCCCGTCGAGGTCATAAACGCCAGTGCAGCAGACAAACTGTGTGCGTACTTACACTAAAGCAGATGTGGTTGTGAATTCTCAAGCACCCCCACCATTCACGAAGTCAATAATAACCAGTCAGTAATATTCTGATGCGTCTTTAAAGGAATGCAGCAGGGTAACTTGAGAGTCTGCTTTGAACAGCTCCTCAGTTTAATAAGTTAGCTGCAGATGCAATAAGTTATTTACAATGAAAGTGCACAGGACAAGAGGCCGGTTGCTTAAGCTTAGTTACTGAGACGGAAAAAAAACAAACAAAACACACACAAATGTAATATATATATATATATATATATATATGGTATATAAGCCAAATAAATAAATAAATTCAAGCCTATGTTGTCTAATTAAAACATACAAAGTGCTAAATAAATAAATAACAAAAACAGTAAAATGTAATAAGGGTCCCATTTTAGATTGTGTCACTGATACCTGTGTACTTACAGTACTTACTTATAGTAACTACATGTGCATGTAACCACATAGTATCTACAGCTGTAATGTTTGTTTACACACATGTAACAAACCACAGAATGGTATGTGTAATACAAATGTGTAACAGGACTAACAGCACTTTCTGGTAAATAAAGTGTTACACTTTATAATAAATAGACAATTCCTATGGATTTAGCTTGTAATTACTCTGATGTTATATAGCAGCGGGCAGTATGTTAGGCTTTACATATAAACTGTGGTTGGTTTCTAGAATGTTACTGTAACTTTAATGCAATTTTATATTAACTGGACAGTTCCTGCGGAGTTACCATGTACAGTACAACCATTGGTACTACACCAACTCCACCAACTGTTACAAAATTAGTTATACAACTCCTGTTGCATGAGTGAAAAAAAAAAAAAAACAACTATTGTTACCACTATCCTGTTATACATTTGCACTTACACACAACATTCTGAGGGTTGTTACATGTGTGGAGTTACAGAAATATTACAGCTCTAGATACTATGTACCGGTGTGTACTTGCACTGTGGTTACATACTACATACACAACTAGCTAGTATGTAAGTACTCAGGTATTAGGGACACAATATAAAGTGGGACCAAATGTTAAAATATTGAATGACAAAACAAACATTCATGCTTTTAATAAGAAAAAAAAAGTGCAAATAAAGATGAAATAATGTTTTTATATATGTGAAAACAGGCTGAGACATGAAAAAACAGTTGTTATCTTGGTCAGATGAAGACAGGAATCATGTCTTTGTGGTGTTTTCTTAATATAAGATGACTTCTTCACCTTTCTATAGCTTATTGAAAGCAAATAAAAGCTACACACTGCTTTAAAGTGTGACGTAAGAGAGCAGAACAGGCACTATACTTGCAATCAGCAGCCCACAATTAGTAAGAAACAAAATTTTGCAGGGCTTTGTAATTAAAAACACATAAAAACTACATCCACCTTGAAGCACACCGCTTTAAAGCTCAAACAATAAACCCGTTTTTGCTGAATAATTCATTTAAGTGAAAAACACGAGTTTGCTATAGATGTTTTTTTTTTTTTGTAACCACATATGTTTTTGAAGAAATAAAGGGAAAAGTTATTTATTTTTACATGTTTATTGGACTTCGCCCCAAGGTTTATTAATAGCTGTCTTGGCATGAACATTTCATCTCACTTCAGTGATCATATTTTTCCTCTCACAGAAACTATAGACACACACTGGGCCGAATCCATGTCTAAACTGAAGTTCTGTCCAATTGTTTTTATGCGCCCATTCCAGTGGTTTCTCGCCCTGCTGGAGTTAATGTTATTATCCTTTACGGAAATGGAATTTACGGTCCCTCATGCTAAAAGCCATATATTCTGTAGCAGGCAAGGCGTGTTGCTTTGTCAACTTCTTCATCTAAACTTTCAAGATACGGAAAGCCGAGCTATTTGTATGAAGTTTGATAGGCAAGAGAAAGAGAATGGGAAATGATCTCATTATCGTCTGGCTTCACACAACCTTGACCACATGATTTAGTCGGTGCAGTAAATACAGAGGAGGAGAGAAAGCAGACGAGTTTGAGAGTCATTGTGTTCGGCTGCGTTTCAGTGTGCAGGACTAATACTTTGGAAAGCGGAGTAGGCCGAAGAAACGCTCCAATAGCACTGACTGACTGGATTTGCCTGAAACGGATGTGTACGCTTTGTGCACAACTTTGCAATGATACTCTGGAAAGGAAATTTTTAATCTCACAGCCACAAACTTTGAATGCATAAGCTCTCAGCGCCCGCTCTCCTTGTCTTTGTGCAGATTAGGCTATTGTGTTTGCGAGTGCCCGGGAATGCGCTGTGGCTTTTCTTTTCTCAACACTCGTTTTCACCGGAACCCCAATTTGACACAACAACTCAAACAGAAAACTAGGAACCAACAAAACACACGCCGCCTGTGTCTGTGAAAACTTCCACGTTGACATAGAACGCAAACAAAAGCTTTTGAAGAAATGCTCATAATGAGCTGAACGTCTAATCAATAAATATTAACTGAAATGTCATTTAGTCAGATTTCTGGAATCTCTAAGTTGAAAGCATTAAGATATTTATAAATAAAATTAGAGTTTTAGAGTCAAAGCAAGGGGATACCTAAAAAGTTGAGTAAAATATGGAGTCTGACTGAATCACGTACTGTTCAATAAGTAAGGAATAATTGACGACGGGCCGTTGAATTATTAGAAAAATAATGCACACCCAAGGTCCGGAGTCAATCATTCTGCTTATACTACGGTTGCCACACCTCAAGACATCGATCATATGATACATTTCAAGGGATTCGTCTGGGTTCTCTACTTAAATTGCTATTGTGAGTAGGATTATTTCTTCCGCATCTCATCCAACGACTCTTTTGCTAGTTCCAAAACGTCATTTTAAAGCTGGCAATGGAGGCTTGAGCTGTTGATAGCAGACTAATGTAGTTAATAATGAAGTTATTAGAAAGAGAGCGAGAGAGCCAGAGACACAGAGAAAGAGAAACAGAGAGAGAGAGAGAGAGAGAGAGAGAGAGAGCTTGTTTGAATTAGCCTACATCTGTGTCCTGTGTGCTGTGAACGGCCGATCTTTAATGCGCGTTTTGTCAGTAAACACGGTCCTGTAGTCAGCGATAAATGCAATCAGGTGCGTGATTTCACATTCAGCCGTATATACTACACACGGCCGTTGTTCTCTGACGAGCTGCACAAAACCATGTTCATTATCAGCGTGGATTTGTGCAGCTCGTCAGTGAACAGAGTACATACGGCTCAATGTCAAATCACGCATCTGATTGCATTTATCGCTGATTACAGGACCGTGTCTACTGACAAAACACGCATTATAGATCGGCCGATCGCGATTGGGACATCCCTAGTTATTACAGGTAACTATGCAAAGTGATATGGAATGTAATGCGGTCAAGAGAGCTGCCTGGAACTACGTTCGCCATGCGTTTCAATGAAAATAATTGTACACCTCAGAACGTTCGTCAGCCAATCAGATTCAAGCATTCAACGGCCCTGTAGTATAAATTATATTATTATTATTATTGCACATGTTGGAGACTGAGGAGACTTTATAAGCTGAATCTCTCTGGATGTTTGTCTTGGTTTCAGACAAGCTTCCTCTTCAGTGGATGTGACTTTGTTTGCAGCTCACTTAATCTATTATTCACCGCCAAAATAAATTGTAAAGAGTTAAGAAACACAATGCATTTTGTTCTGGGCAAACCGCTGCTTTTTAACATAGAAATTATTTAGTGTTTCTTTCCCCCAAAGATTCTTACCTTGACCGCCCACGTCCTAACCTGCTCTGCTGGCTTAAAGCTTTCTGTTTACAATCACCAGAGAAAGAGAGAGAGATAGGGAGAGAGAGATGGCTAGAACTGAACATGCACAAGCATTTCCCACAAATATAATACACAATTGTTGTCAGGATTTTGGATTGTTATACTCTGATTTCTTCAATATTGTTTTTGTCTGATTGTGTTAATGTCACAATATCACAGAGAGGCTTACAATCTCTCTCCAGATTCTTGTTCACTCTTCCTGGCTGCAGGAATGATCTTTCCATCCCAATCAGGAACTCTGAATCATTGCCACTCATCATATATATATATTAGGGGTGGCACGGTTCACAAAACATTTTTTCTTTTAATCTTTAACGCTCCAGAAATGCATAAACTGAATTTAACTTGACTTAAAGCACATTATTGTGAACATCTCTGAGGAAAGCTAGGTGAGATTTTGATACAGCAAGAGGAAAGACATTAATGATTTCAACATGCTTTTCATTTATTTGGCAAAAAAAGGTGAACATGTATTGTCATCTACATGAATGTATGTGCCTTTTTAGCAAACAAAGCCGGCCCGCCCACCCCATGACTGACAAAAATAACAGTGTTCGCGCGTGCAGGTGAGAAAAGATCGAGCGGAGGAATGATCGCGTGCGAGTGCTTGAATTGCGCACGGATGACATACTAAGTGCGCGCGAGGGTTTGAAATGAGCTTGCGGGCCCCGTTTCTTCGCATGTACATCTGTTTTCCTCTCAGGGAAATGATTTAGCACGTTCGCCAGCATCAGTGGTGCGCTCGCTTATTAATATGGCATCGTCTATCGACCCAACCCTAGTTCCCACACACCAGATTTATACGACGATGGCGCATCCTCCAACTCTGGGCAGCCTTCCATTTCTCTCCCACTTGCCATTTCTACACATACAGTATTTTTTTCATGAACCGTGCCATCCCTAATATATATATAAATATATATACATACACTCAAAAAGAAATTTAGAAACATTATTTTATATTGTATGAACTCTTTTAAATGTTGAAAATACCTAACAATTAAAAGCTTAAACTCTACTAGGCCTTTCCATTTTCAGAAAAATGCAGAAAACTCAATGAAACTCTGCACAAAGACACCAGTATGTACAACAACAGCAATGGTTGGGTCAAAAAGAGTCAATTATGTTCAGTGAAAATTCACAGAACATGTAAAATTAAATTGGTTTGATCTCATTGTATTAGCATGAATTTTAGTCATCAGTACAATTAAACTACTTTAAGTTCAAATAATTAATTTCAAATGAATGGAAAATGTGTGTCATAATTTTATTAAGTTAGGTCAACAAGCTATTTTTTTTGAGTGGATATCCAGTGAATTAGAAAAAAACAAAAACAAAAAATAAATAAATAATTTAATCCTTCCCTTTCCAGCTTGCACTTATTTGAACAGTACCTGAGGCTGGTATTACGAGCACTTCCTCTGTTTACTTCCTTAAGATAAATCAGTTTATGTATCATTTGTAAATGCCTTTTTGTTAAAAAAAGTGTCTGCAACATGACTAAATGTAAATGTAAATATCATTTACATTTAGAAAAGTCAAATATAAAATGTACCAAATGTAAAATAAATAATTAAACAAATTTAAAGTTGATTTTGATGTTTGTATTTGTAAGTTTTATTTGTGTTTTTTTCTCTTTTTTTATAGTGTTGTATTAGGTTTTTGACTAACATTTTATTTTAAGGTGTCATAATACAGAGTAATCACCTAATTAGGTACTTAGTAGTAGCTGCTTATGTAACTAAAATATTGTCACATATGTGTTGCAGACTTTATACAATTTAATTAATAATTCAAGTACATAGACATAAGTTACTTGATTGTACTTAACTGTAAGTATCATTGTAACAGACTCGGCCTGTAACGTGTGTAACAGAAGCTGTCTGTTACATCTACATAATTACACAATGCAATTACATTACAGTTTTATAATTTAGTTACATGATTGTATTTCCAACAGGTACTACTAAGTACTTACAAGGTAATTACTTAGAATTATGAACACATTAAAATAAAGTGTTTCTGATTTTTGTCTATTATTATTATTATTATTATTTTAAAAATGTTTTAGTTTCAGTAAATTAAGTTAAACAAAAGGAAAGTTCCAACTAGCTTCATGCTGCCAACTACTTGAGGAAATTCTGTTTTTTATATTTTATTTTAAGTTTAGTTTTAATTTTTAGATTGCATTAATTACATTAACCCGGAGACTTAATGGGACAACGAATTAGGAAGGTGCCAGAAATGTACTGATAGGAAATGTTGAGATCAGGTCTTACTTTAAGTACCATCTTTTATTGATCAAAATAAATGCATGACATTGTCGTGAAATAACAAAGACTTGGTAGGAAGTCTTTCTGGACTGAATAGTGGAGGTGAACTAGACCACAACAGAAGAAATGAGCAATGAATCAACTGGAAAATAAGCGTTCTGCACTCGCTACGAAATATAAAACCCTTATGAATACAGATCGGTCCTCACAGATTCTGCTGCACAAAGATAATATTGCTACGTCCCTTAAAACACATGACTTGATTCATGTAGCGCTGCATTTCATTACTAAAACAATGGCGTGTACTGTGTTATTTGTAATGTGAAGGAGCATTCACAAGTTCTTTGTAATTCCCTATTTGATGGCAAGGCTTACAGCAATTATGATGTCTAATATACGGATTTAGGCGTAAGAATTCAGAAACGGGGAAGTTTGGGCTCTGAATGTTGATGACGGCCCTCTTGAAGTCTCGGCGGGACAGGGGACGTGAAGTGTTGATCGTTGCCTCGCGCTGATAAGCAAAAATGTTTCCGGAGCGTGAAGAATCGAGTGGTGTGCACGAGGGATAAACCCTAATCTGCCGCCACACACTGAACTTGACTTGCTAATATTTGCATTGGTAATCAGGTGGAAGTTCTGCTAAGCTCCCCATTACGCCCTCATGTATGTGAAAAGGTCTCGCCGTTCATTTGAATACGGCCAAAGAGGAAGACGCACTGGGCAGAAAATAGGATGCAGCAAGATGAATGTGTAAAGGAAAAATAATTAAAAAAAAAATTATTTTGAAAAGTTGCGTTAGGAGGGAGGCGCTACCACCCCGGCGTCTACAGAAAGAGAGAGGTACGGAAGATAGGTGTGGATAGATTACAGTTATTGAAATGAATCCACTGGTCTGAAATGGAAGTGAAGTGGTTCATATAGGATTATACTAATAAAGTAATACAGAGATCAAAAGGGGGCTTGTGGTGGAGGGTTTCCTCAATCTATAATCCTTCAAGCCATATTGATGCATAGGCTATTTGACAATGTGCAAATTGACAAAATTCCATTTGCAAGTGCTATGTACAAAATATGATACATCTACCTTCTGAATACATTTATGACACATTCTGAAAGATTTTTTTATACTAGGATAGTGAATAAAGTGATCTTTATACATTGGATTTTAGAGTACGAAAGTTTTGCAAAACACAGAAAATCTGATTAAAATACATGTTTTAATAAAAATAATAAATAAACACAACAAAAAGTAACAAAAATAGTACAAATTTCATTAAATGCTATATAATAAAATGAAAACAAATAACATAAAGTGTTGTTTTTCTTTCTCGAGCATCAGGGAGCATTTGATTTATCTGTAATAGTCCCTCAATTGTCCTCAGTGTGAAAGGATGGCTCTCAAAATCATAACGTTTTTAGAAAGGGTTCAAATGCACAAAAAATGGTGAAAAAAAATAAAATAAAAAATAAAATAAAATAAAATAAATGCATGGTGGATCATTCAGCAAACCACATACTGAAAGGGGCCATTTTAATAAATTAAACAAATTTCCCCTGTGAATTATATGTAAACATTGTTTATATGAAATACCTTATTCAAGTCATTACTAAATAAAAACAAAAACATGCATTTTGAATGATCCCTCTTTTTTTGGTAAAATAATTAATATTATGCAGATTCTGAAAGGTGTTTGTGGACTGAAATTGTGTTTTTATTTATTAAGTTAGTTTGTTAATTAGTTATTTTGCTATCTAACAAAAGGCCTTTCATCAGACTACTTCACTGACTGCTCTGTGACACATCTCTTCCATCTGTAAAAAGTCTCTTTTTCCAACCAGCCTTCTTAAGATGATCATTTGCTTTTTCATCATTGCTTGCCTGAGTCATATCTGATGATGCTGAGACTCTTAGACAGCAATTACTCTGGTTGTCTGGATCACACAAAGTTTAACAGTACCTCATTTCATGCTAATTCATGCACACTGTAACATCATGTCAATGAACACAAAACACAATGAATCGGCACTTACGGCCCACACCGACACCAAACTCTCTGCATGAGCTGAGCCGCCGTTTAGACCCCATTCTGTAATTACAGAATTGCATAAAATGGTGTGAAATCGTGCAGATAATCTGCTAAATCTCCCAACACGAAAAGATAATTGCAGCAGAAATTAGCCGTACCTGAGGTTCATTCATTTGGTCATGGTCAGCTTCTTACATGCTGAGGATCGTATATTACTATTAATTATGAGCAGGTCAGAGTTGCTGAAGGTCAAGCATTAGTGCCGGGACCATTGAAATGCTAATTATAAATAGATTAGAGAGTTACGCTTATTAGATAATTACTTGGAGTGAGGAGTTTAGTGAAGTGAAGGAGCCGAGACTACACAAGATAGAAACTGAAGAGCACACGCCTGGGGAAACAATATTTCAGAAACATACAGGAAAACTACATATACATTAAAAAACGACCTGCTGAATAATTGCCAAGCAGAGCCAGGAATAGAAAGATTATGGCTAGAATTATTATTAAATGGAAAGTTCACCCGGAAATGAATACTCTGGCATAATTTCCTCACACTTAGGTTGTTTCTTTCTTTCGTTGAACACAAATTAAGATATTTTGAAGAATATTGGTATCCACACAGTTGCTTGTAACTATTAACTTCAGTAGTATTTTCCTCCATAATGTTAATCGCATTTGTGACGTAGGAGACAGATGTGCGGATCCATAAGCAAGGCTTTATAAAAAAAAACAGAACAAAACGCTTTACACAAGATAATTTCAATCTTAGTGAAGACTGGAACACGAACAACTCTTTAAATGCACATGATAACAAGAGGACGAGATGATGAGGGAGGAGGAGCTAATCAAAAACCATAGTGACAAAGAATGGGCGGAGACACAAGATAACAGACATTTTCAACATAAAAGTCCACAACTGACTAGACAGGAAAACACTATACAATAAGTATGTATAGCCCCAACTTATAAAAAAACAAATGAATGTAACATATTGTTATTGAGTTTGGTCAGCTCAGTTTTATCAAATATAGTTTTAATGAAATTGATAAGTTTTAGGCTTGTAAACTAAAACTTTTTACCGGAAAATAAATGATGGGAAGACATCATTTTACAATGAAAACAAAACCAAAAAAAATTAAATAAATAAAATAAATGATAGGTTTGATTTTCTTAACTTTAGGCATTAGCCAACTTGTTATGCATAACATAAGATGGGTCCATGGCATGCCCAGAGTAGTTTTATTATTTTTATTAAAATAGCTTTGATTCATGTTAGCAAGTCCCCAAGCACATGCTATACACATGCTATACCGCCCAAAACACCAACACACCAGAAGGTCTTTAACAATACAAACATAAAATAGCCTTAAATATTAACAAGTCTCCCAATTTTATCATCTTAATTAAAAATAACATTTAGTTTCAAGATTTTCTATCCTTATCTAGACCTGTGCAAAGCATGATGGGAAGGGAAACAAAACAGAACTGTTTCAAGCCAGTTTAAGTCAATGCAAATGATCAAAAAGGGAACAAAACATAATGGTGTTCAATGAAATTGTTTTAAAAAAACAAAACTGAACAGTTTTGGAGAATAATTTTTTTGAGTGCGTGCATCAATACGGTATTACCGTAAAATATCTTGTGATACTATGCCGTATCGATTTTATCCCTCAATGTCACACTCTCAGAAACCGAGGTACAAAAGCTGTCACTGGGGCGGTACCTTTTCATAAAATACACTTATGTACCTATTAGGTACAAATATGTACACTTTAAGTACCAATATGTACCTTTAAGGTACCAAAATAGACTCTTGAAAAGGTATTTCCCCAGTGACAGCTTTTGCACCTTTATTTCTGAGAGTGTACAAATATTCTGCACCAGTACTGCAAATGACAGTAATATTCCAGCGATATATCAAATATTAGAGATGTGAACACTCTCCTCACTAGTGTGTGGACAGAAGCATCTGATGAGAAAGTACATTAGGTGTAGTGTTGTGAGAGCTGGATGATGTTCGACTCTTTGAGGATGAGGTCATGCGCTCTACTAAGGGAGCTTAGAGGAGAAGCCGAGGTCACTACACTGAATTCCCTTCCTGCATAGAAAGTGATTTTTCACCAGCGAACTACAAAGCCAGCGGATTGGCCTCCAACCCCGAGCCGAGGAGACGTTTGAAATGCTTTAGTCCAGTCAGCACTTCACACCGAGGCCAGAAGTCAACGCAAACCCAGCTCTCGACG
Source organism: Enteromius anoplus (assembly GCA_032359395.1). Lineage (NCBI taxonomy): Eukaryota > Metazoa > Chordata > Actinopteri > Cypriniformes > Cyprinidae > Enteromius > Enteromius anoplus. Next base: position 655,236 of record JAUMHG010000060.1, read on the forward strand.
GAGTCCAGAGCTCAGATGTCCTAACACATCACACACACATTCTAATTGTGAAGCGGGAACAGAGGGAAATGGCGATAAGCTACAATACTCAACACAAGCAGGATCACAGTGATGATTAGTCACTGAAGCGAACGCCGGGGTGGTTCGGCGTATCTTTGTTTTCCAACACAACTCGAGCCTTCCTGAAGGAATTAATCTCACCGTTCAAATCAAATGCCTGTTTGGAAGTTACAAATGACTCTTTAAGATGTTTACCCTTTTATTCAAAGCCGGTTGTAATTGAAAAAGAAAGTAGATGTTTGTGCATGGCTCTGAGCAGCTATTTCCTTCTCGTCTCAAGACTGATGGATAAACACAGGGTAAAACAGACCAAACATGTCCCCTGGTGTTTTGGTTCATTCCCTTCACAGAACATCCCTGGATGTCCTTGTAAATGCAATAATTAAAACGATTACCGCTGTGCACAGCCGTGCATATAAATGTGAGTCGCTGATCGTTCTTGCATTGTTATCATAAACAGAGCGGAGGGGTGTTTCATTTGGCTGCTAATCACCTAGAACACACCGGCTCACCTTCAAAGCACAGCACAGAAACCCTTACCTGGAGTGCACACATGATACATGCAAGCGCTAGCATGCACCGGGCACAGGGGATCTCACAAGTGCCTTGTAAGATAGATAGCAGATTAATATTACAAAACATCGCTGAGTAATAGTGTCTAAACACTTCTGAACACGCTATTGTTTTTGCATGTCTGGGCGCATGTTAAAGGAGTCTTTTAATACTGAGCTCTATTTAATACTCATCTGCCATGTTTCAAAGTGTTTTCTTAAGTGCATCATAATTATATAAACACAATATAATCTAGTACTTTTACTGATGTGAAATGGGTTGGAACAACCGGCTTAAAATAGTCCGCTTCTGAACCGCTGAAATATTACCACACATGTTATTAACGACTTTCTACGGGATTGTGACTATTCAGTTTTCTGGACCAGCTTCTTCTTGTGAGTCTAACTGAGCTGTAATGCGGCCAACAAGCCTGGAACTACTTTACTGTATATCTGTGAAGTTCACATTAACCAACACCTCAGAACAAGTGTCAATATCTGAACATATGTTTTTGTTCATTAGTTAAGCAGTAGCAGCCCATTGCTCATCACTTAAATACTGTGTACTAATGGACATTGTTGTTATGTATTGTAAATTTACAGTTGTAATTAGCAGACAAATGATTATATTGTTTTATACCAACATAACCCTTACCAAAATTAACGATGATGATTTGACCGTAAGTCCAAAGAGAATGATTACCAATGATTATTGTCAATGACAACCACAAATTAGCCATGGTTTTATATATATATATATATATATATATACACACATACTTATTTACAGTAATATTCATCAACAGTTAAAGCTCTGGCCATCAGCACAAAAGCTGGAAAATTCATCATCTGAATTAGAATGAACCCCAGGTGCTGGAACTGTCCCTGCCACTAATTACAAAGTTTATAAATGAATTAATCTTGGAAATAAAGTACGTGCTGAACATGAACTGTTCTGGTGTGCTAGTGTGGAATTACTGTGACTGTAAGACTGGGAGAGATAGACACAGCTCAGCGTCTCTCACCACTGCAGCTCTGAGATTAACCACAAAGTGGCTCAATTAATCCATGTGAAGTGACATGGAATTTGAATACAAAAGAAGCAGTGCACACGCTGAAGAGTGAGAGAGAGAGACAAACATCGCTTTTAATCATGTGGGCAAAAGATGGTGGAGAGCGAAATTAATTGACCTCCTTGGTTTCAATTAAACAAAAAGGACACAAAGCAAAATGTACATCTATATGCTGCTGAAGAGAGTGGGAATCTGAAGCTGTGCAGTTCCCTTTACTTCCATAATGTGGAATGAATTGATTAAGTAAAACCAGTATATAATAAATATATAATAACCATCTGGATCCAAATTCCAAAAGTGTTGGCTTTTTTGTTTGTTTGTTTTAAATAAAATGAAAACTAAAATAATTTTAAATCACATGAGCCGATATTTTATTCACAATAGAACATATATAACAAAGATTTTACAATTGTATGCACACAATGAGCTCATTTCGAATCTGATGTCTACTAGAGGTCTCAAAATAGTTAGGATGGGGCATTTTTACCATGGTGTAGCAACTCCTCTTCTTTTGGAATTGTGTCTGATACTTACCTGAAGGTTTCTAGCTGCTGAAGAGTTTGTGGCCGTCTTTGACATATTTTTTGTTTAATGATGCTCCTGGGGTCCGTTCTTTGTACGTTGCTTGATACATCCGAGATGTATTGACACATCGAAGATGAGATCATCGTGCTAATTACGATGCGGCTCATTTCATTCTTCGAACAGAACTGTTGTTGATGATTAGGATAGCTGGATTGGGTAGCCTAGGATTATTGCACGTTTGTGCGTTGGTTTAAAAGGTACTATGGATCGATAGTAGAAACACTGATCACAACCCCTTCGATTGGTTGGCGAAATTGCAAAAGAGCGAGCAAAATTTTTTTCTCAAGCGGAGCAACAGCTTTTATTAGAGGGTTATGGAGAATTTCAAACTTTAATAAAGACACAGGGAAACACAGCAAATGCTGCAAATACCAGGAGAGAGGGCTGCAAACAGTAGCGAACAAAGTAAATGCGTTAGTGCTGCCCATGTTACATGTTTTTTCCTTGATATATATATATATATATATATATATATATATTATATCTCAGATCTTAATTGTAGTAATTGCTCTTTTTGTCATCTTTCATGTCAGAGCCAGCAGTGGACCCATATGACAGATTTGAGAAAATTACCTCCAATTATATAGACTCAATCGGGGAATAGAAAGTGAAATATTATTAGACATAAACAGCGATTAACACAGGAATGATGACCACAGCCATACACACATGTATACTTATTAGTGGTGGCCCGTTATCGGCGTTAACGCAGGACTCTTATAGAGCAATAAAAAAAAAAAATAAAAAAAAAAACATTGCCGTTAATCTATTTACAAAGTTGGGTTGGAGTCCATACTACAAGCTATGGTGACTTTCACCTTTAGCGCAGATGTATAGCCGAATTACACTGTCGCCTTATTCGGACGGGACTAGTTTTCTACACTACTGTACGTGTGAGCTTCAGTCCTTATCACCTGTCGTCCGTGATCTTCATATACCGTTTGGAACGCATTGGTATTAGTTGCGCTGACAGACTTGCGCGTCACGTGCGCGTTGTGTTTGTTTATCCTAAAGCGTCTGATCGCGGCTGCGGATAAATGCACTTGCATTTTCTAATGCTTTTATACAAAACTGATG
>JAUMHG010000060.1:658681-684500 GCA_032359395.1 Enteromius anoplus
GCACCTGGGATAGAGCACTCCTCAACACGCTTCACTGGATTCAACGGGCACTGTATTCAATAAAACCACCCTCCGGGCTCTTTTTCACCAATTCAAGTGTTGTGTAATTCCTCGTCTCGCCACAGTATTTTGATATATAAAATAATTCAATTAAATACAAATAAAGAGCCAGATCACACTGTCACATGCAGCTGAACCGCGGCTTGTACTGCAGTAGGCTATAGACAATTATCTTATTCCTGTCGGTTTTATTTAGCGTTCTTCTCCGAACACTGTGTGCCATTTGCTTTCAACTCACAGCTCACAAAACTTAAATGCACAATAACCTTCCACAAATTACAAAAATAGCATTAAAATAGTCTCATATTTGCTGTATTCAAATCATTTTGATGATACTCAGTAGCTTTGTGTGAGAAACAAAAATAAATTTAAGAGCATTTTAAGATGCATATTATGTATATTCAGCTGTCATGCTTTCTAATCCACTCATTTAGATGGAAAAATCTGCTCTTAATTGATTTTGATACATTTCTGAGCATGTGTGTTTAATGGACTCCATCAGTTCCCACTTGTCCTCCAGTTTCCACCTCCAGCCTCTAAAGATCACGGCTCAATACGCCATGTGTCATTTGCCTTATTAAGGGCTTAGCCACTAATTGCATTAGGCATATTAGCATGTAAGCATTTAAGGTTTCTCAGTCACCCTAAAATGGGATTTTCCAGTCAGCAAAGAGCACATGAGCCTCATACTTAACCGTTTGGGCCAAAAAGCCAATTCATTCTGCTGCACACTGAAAGTGGACTTTAGAGTGCTGTTCATAATAGAAACTCAGTCCTGATAGTCCAGCATCTGTCAACCATGATACCATGATAGAAACTAATATTTTGGAAACTGGAAAAAAAAAACATAAAGAACAAAATATGGTTACAGTATTGAACTTTACGGGATTCACCAAATGATTTGCATAAAATTCCTGCTCAGTAACATTTTTATAAATTTACAAGGCATGTGATAATGTGATACGTTCAACAAACATCATTTATAAATTTGCTGTTGTCAATAAAACAAACACTGAGGTCTTCCTGTGGATTGTAATGTTACTTTTGTTCTGTAAAATAAAATAAAAAGACAATAGAAAAAGATAATTACAACAACTCTAATAATAAATGTATTACAGGGTGCCATAGAATGGATTGATATAGCATTTTAAATTTTTCTCTGATATCTATTAGATGGTATGTGGCTTAAGTAAGGGCAAACAATCTCAAGAAGCCCTGGGATTTGTCTTTAGAATGAAATGCTCTGCTCTGATTGGTTGTTTCACAGTGAGGCTTAATGGTGAGCTCTGCTCTGATTGCCAGCTAATATCAGTAGCTCATATAGCACAAAATAAAGACGGAGGTAATATATATTTCAGTACTTTCTGGAGTTATTTTCTTGGGTACTTATATTGTATATGCTCTTTTTTTTTTCAAGGGATTTACACAAGAAGGAGGAGACATTGGTGTTTAAGACTATGCCATTGTCCATGCACAGTACCTTTAAACATCACACATAGTGTTTAAATATATTATATTATTTTATAGATTCATAGACTTATCTTCTGCTCAGCGTGGTTGCATTTATTTGTATATTTAAAAATGCATGCCTGATTCAAGGGATCTCAAAAAGAAAGAAAAAAAACAACAACAACCATAAAAAAAATGGTATAATGAAAATAAATGTAAATGATGTATAATGCCTGCTAAAATGCTAATAGTGTTCAGTGTCATATTCCAAAACTATTTTATTTCTTTGAAAAGCAAGACAAAGCAAAAAAAAAAAAAAAAAAATCACAATGTTGGCTATTTTATTTATACAATGATTAAAGAAAAATGGCAAAATGCATATGAAAAAAAAAAAAATCATAATTTTGGCTATTTAATTCATACAATGATTAAAGAAAAATGCCAGAATGCATATGAAAAAAAAAAAAAAAAGGTCTTCAGCTTTTGGGCCTCCATCCAGAGTTTAAAATTGTGTTATTTTCATTTCAGTGCATCCCATGTACATTGTTTTTTGAAGTGCTTTTTAAGGCTTTTTTAAAATCTTTTAATAATGCTTCCTAAATAAATGTTTTTTAATGACCTGAATTGAATTAAATAAAATGAATATATGACACATGATGAATTTTAAAAATATTACTACTAATATAAAAATTATTTTCTGAAAGTAAAATGTGAAGTGAGTCAACACGGGGGGTATATGTATAGTATTTATGCTATTCCTGTGTGTGTTTTACTCAACCCGTTCTCTGAGTTTTCAGAAGTTGCTCACACATGATGGAGTCTCTGACGGAAGAGCTCATTGTTCTCAGGGGAACCGCTTCGATCTAAAACACACTGTGAAAGTTACTAATCGTCAGTTGTTTTCTTAGCCTGCCATAACTAGTTAGTATGAATCAGTAAACATGTGGCACTGGTAAACTCCTGTGTCTCTGCCCTCTGCAGTCCTTCAGAAAACACACAGAGGTGCTTCATCAAATCAAATCCAGCGACTGAATTCTCCGCGGTCGCCAGGTTAAGCTTTTGATCTAAGGAAACAGATTCTTTAGAGGCAGACGCAAAAAAGGGCTAAATGAATGTGTGTTTACTCTGACTCTTACCTTAGTTTTGTAGAGCAGGAGTCTTTGATGCTCTGTTTGTTCTCAAGCACTCTTAGAGCTGAGGCTGTGAGAAATCCAGACTCCTGATCCAGATTCTCTCCGTCTGAAGCCTCTGCAGCATTAAACTTAATCACGTGCCTTGTTTTAGTTCAGTTCTGAGGCTTGTTGCTTGAGAGTACAAGTATCAAATCTCAAGGTTGTGCTTGAATTCAGAGTTCAGCACGGTCAACATCTCATGATACTGCTATGAATAAATTAATCAAGTTTATATTATTGCTAACTTGTATATTAGTATGTTTGTGTATAATAGTAATATATTGTAATTCTATTTATATTGTTGATGTGTTATTATTATTAGTATTAATAATAAATAATAAAAATAAACTGTACATTCATACGAAAAAAACACATTTTAAATTAATAACATTTTAACCTCCTAAATTTAATGTCATCCCTGCAGTGTAAAAAAAAGAAAAGTTGAATTAACTTGTTCATTCAACCCAAGTCATTCAACACGTCTCTTTTTTTTTGTTCAGCGAGCACACTTTATTATCGTGAATGTTGATGTTTGTTTGTTTTTTTTTTTTTTTTTTTCTTGGCACTCCCACAATAGTTGATTGACAGCAGCGTGTCACACAGACTGAACTGGTGTCTTACCTCAGACCCGCCCTGAGTGAGCCATCATCAGACCGAGACGCAGAGACAAGCAAGACTCCTGAGAGATTGAGGTGTTGTGTTGTTAAATGTATTAATGAACATAGCAGTAGTCATTTACTCCCGACATCTGAGTGACTGAAGAGGCAGAGGATTAACGTTACGTTTGGTTCTGAAGGGAAACACGCTCTTGATCAACAGAAATGTGTTTATGTTCATGCGAATCATTCATGATCCAGTCTCACCTACAGAAGCAGTGAGTATAATGTATTTTAATCAATCTTTGCTAATCTCCTTTTCTAATAATGTGCTAATTAGCAAGTTTCTCTATGAATACTGCAAAAAAAAAGGTCCTCTGAGAGTATCTCTGAAAAGAGAGGCGGGTCTGCGGAGCTCATGGAGATTTAAAGGGGAAGTACACAGAACAGAGTGATTTCTAAAGAGAAAAAGAATAATGCTATACCAATAACTGCATAATTTATTCATGTGGCAATGCATGCTGGGAACTCACAAAGCCTTGACATTTAAACATCAAGAAATTATTTGGTCAGACAGCTGTGTTTGACTAGTTTAGGAATTGTGTCTGGTTTGTTGGTCAAGGCATAAACCTTGTTTATAATACACTCTTAAAAAAAAAAAAAAAAAAACAAGAAAAAAAATGCTTAATATATTTTTCACAGCGATTCCACAAAAGAACAATTTTTGGTTCCACGAATAACCATTCAATCAAAGGTTCTATAAAGAACCATCTCTTTCTTAACTTTTTATAATCAAAGAACCTTTTGTGAAACATGTTTTCAGTAGTTAAAGTTTCTTTATGAAACTAAATGAATAAAATAAAGGTGTGTCACAATGCCATAAGAACATATTTTTGTCTAAATGGTTCCATAAAGAACCTTTAACAACTGAACAACCTTTCTAAAAGAAGAAGAAGAAAAAAAAAGATACTGTATGTATGTTTTTAGTCCTTGAATCTGAAGAGGTTAAACATTCTTCTGTTTAAAAGAGCTGTAGTTTTGTCTACGGCAGTATTGCTGTGTACTGCTTCAAGACAAGAAGAGAAAAAGCATGAAAATGTCCGTGACGGACTCTCATACGGACAGGAGGGCTGACATGCGGCCCTGTCGGGCTCTGGCGGAGCGCACAAGGCTCACGTTTCGCCTGTGGACGATTCCAGATGAGTCCCCTCCCTGCCTCTGTCAGAGCTGGTGATAAATGAGGAGCGGGACCGGCCTCTCTGTTTATTTAGACCTCTTGTTTCTGACATAGCACTGCTCAAATCCAGTGCTGAAGAGTCTGCTATTAAAACATAACCCGACCTGACAACAAGCAGTCCTCTGGGCATCTGCCCCCTCACAATCGGCCTGGAGCCACCGCAGCCGACTGGAGCAGACTTTCCAGTACATTAGGAGTCCATGAAAGATCTGACCAGGGCTTAGGACGCATCTAAACATATGGGAAAGCGCTAGACTCCGCTCTTACAAGATCCCGCTCGAATTTTTCCAAGGGATTCGGTTCCTAAGAGAGACGAATGTAAGCCGGAGGGCCTGGGACGTCGCAGCTGCCTGGGCCTTTGGGCATGCATGTCCTTATAAATAATAGTTTCCTGTACGTCAGATCCACTTTTTGCTCGACTGCTGAACACCGGAGAGGCCTGGCCGTGGTCTGGGCTTGTAAAACATCTTAACATTCCAGTCCGGAGAGGGAAGGCTGGAGTTTTGTTGAGCTCAAGTCAAGTCAAAACTAAATCCATTCAGTCACCTTCAACATTTCTCACATCATCACAGTTGATTCATTATTGTTTAGAAAATAGTTATACAATACAATAAGAACTAAGAGTTAAATGTTCACACTTTATAATATGTGGCCTTAACTGCTGTGTACTGTACATACATCAAAAATAAGTACTATATACTTATTGTGTTCATGTCGTAATGTAAAACACTGCTGCTGCTATTGAGAGGGATGCGGGTAAGGTTAGGGACAGGTTTGGTGGTAAGTTATAGGTGGGTTAAGATGTAAGGGATGGGTCAAAAGTGTATATATTAATGTAATTACAGAAATTAAGAAACATTTGTGTATGTTTTATGATTCATGCTAATTTGTACAAATTGGTATGACCTCACTCGTATGATTTTGTATGATTTTTCTAAAACCCAGTGACGGGTAGGTTTAGGGGCAGGGTAGGGTGTAGGTCATTCATACGAATTTGTAAAATACATACGGTTTAGCAGAGTAAAGTATAGTCTAGGAGTGAAGGCCATCTGATATAAAGTTGGACCAGTTGAACCGTGTCAGAACTAATTCATCTTTATAAAGCCAAATCTTTGTTGATTGTGTGGTACAATATGTCAAAGTTTACTTTATCCTCACTTACTGTACATCAGTGAACTATAATGTGCTGCACCCACTACAGTAAAAAAGACATCCAAAATATAATCAGTTGTCTGAGTAGTTGCTGGTTTGCCTGCTTCCCTGGCATGTGTGCTTCAGACCGCATATCTAGGACTAGGGGTGTAATGGTGAGAAAATCTCCAATCGACAGGGGGCCAGTGAAACGTGAGCCAGCTCTTACTTAGCGTTATGTTTTTACAAATGTTCGGAGCAGACAAGCAATGACGCAGGCCATCAAACCTTAATACCTCATCAGAAGAGAGGAAGGGGAAAGTACCGCGGGGGAGCACTTTGGCTCGCTCGGAGGACATGTGGTGACAACTGCTCCTCTCGCTCTAAACAAACATGCTTTGCGGCTGCATTAATATGCACGTTCACAGACTCCGTAATTGAAAGTCGGCTTCACGTGCGAGCGGAGGGGAGATAATTGTGTGTTTTGTCAAATGTGTTGGGCTGGAATTGGAAGCGGACTGTGTGTTTTTGTTTGTGGACCCCAGGCGTGTTATTCGGCTGCGGTGTCCTGGATTCAGATCCACCGCTCTCAAGTGGGCACATCTGAGAACCGAGGGGGTTTGGCAGGGAGATGGCAGCCTGGGCTTATATGAGACCCCAAATTTAATGAGCATGAATAATGAATAATGCACTCGACATGCTGATCTCTGAATGAGATGCCAATTTATTAGGCCAAACCCTTCTTGCTCTGCCTCTCAATATCTGGGCTCTTTATTTTGACTTGCCAGGAAACCAGCTTTGTGAACTTGCTTTGTTTTTTTTTCAGCATATGCATCATTTCTGTATGCGTGGAATTCCTGCATTGCACACAGTGTCTGTTAAAATGAGCAGAAGCCTAAAAGTCTCTCAAACTACTGCTTGCTTTTAATTGCAACATTAGTACATATGCACACTATTTATTTACAGAGACTTACTCATAAAAATTTTTAAAAATGTAGTCAGTGCTCCTATACAGGAACACTGCATTGACATTCATCCATTTGGCAGATGATTTTATCTGAAGGAACTTTCAAGCTATGCATTTGGTCAGTTCATGCATTCACTGGAAGGCAAACCAGTGACCTTGACATTGCTACAGATGGGGCTCAGGGAATGCTTTATAATGCTGGATCCCAAAATGCAATGCACCTGGCTTGACTAGTCTCATTTTTGACTCAAATATTTAATCAAATATTTATAATGTTACAAAAGATCTCTAATTGGATTCTGTCCTTTAAAAGTTTCTATTCATCAAATAATGCTGAAAAATAAAATGCATCACTGTTTTCACAACAATATGAAGCAGCAAAACTGTTTAAAGAATAGCTGATAATCAGAGATGTTTCATGAGCTGCCAACCAGCATATTACAGTGATTTCTGCAGGATCATGTGACACTGAAGACTAGAGCAATGATGCTGAAACCTAGATTTAATCACAGAAATTACATTTTCACAGATGCATACTGAAAACAGTTATTCTTAACTCTAATAATAATATAATTAAAATTAATAATGATAATAATAATAATAGTAAATACAGAGAAACAAATAATAAAATTATATATATATATATATATATATGTTTTATTTATTTATTTTTTATTTTTTTATTTTTTTTCTGAATTTGTAATTAAATAAATGCTGCCTTAGTGTATATATTTTCTTTTAAAAGTCAAAAACTTTACCATGCACATATATACACAGAATAAAAAAAATACATTATGAGTCGTGGGCTGGTGAAAGGCAGGCATTTGCTAGTGTTTCCTGACTGAATTATTGATGCAGCTAATCAATATGTCTCCAGTCCTTAATACGCCGATCGATTCCTCTATTATCTCCGTCTTCATAAACTGTTTTGAATGTTGAGAAACAAAAGGCTAAACGGTGTGTCTGCAAATGTGTGTTTTTAAACTCCCGCTGGCCGCCACTATTGACATGAATGATGTGTTTCATGACTCGCTGAAGCTTAATACTCCTCAAACCTGGAGGATTCCAGCCAGACTCCCACTTCTCAGCCCAAACCTTCAGACGTTCTGGATCTGTCAGTCAGGGCCTGTCGTTACTTCACAAAAGGGGTCGTTTAATTATTGATTCAACTATTTAGTGCTCATGTCTTTATTTTTGGATACGATCTCCGGTGCACAGATCCAGTCTGTTCAGATCGCGGATGCTTCAGTTTTGATTCTGAGATTCTAGTGTTTTGTCTTTAGCTGGACGTGCCAGATGCTTGACATTGCTCTGACAAGCTCTACCTGTCCCTTCCCAGGTTCAGATGAGAACGTCTCCCGTTAAACGTCTCCTCAGCCTGTTATCTGTAAAGAGGGCTGATCTCTTGGCACAGATGCTGGAGTGAGCTGTCGGAGACGTGGCAGGGTTAAGGAGCGAGCGCCGCGTCGAGTCTCCAGACGAGTAATCCAGTGGGCGTGCACCTGATAAGAAAATATAAGACAGGGAGTGTTTCAGAAATACTCAGCCTTACCTGTAAACCGAGTGTTTTTAGCATGTTCTCATGCTACTGCTAAGGTGCTCTGATGCCTTCTAGCCTTTTCTTCATGTTTCATGTGAAAAGAAATCTAGACGTGGCCTGGGTTCCTTATTCCATGTGTGTCCGTGGAATTTTTTCACCTGTTTTATTACCCAGCAAATGGAAATCCCAAGAATGCTGGGATTGATTCATTAATTGGTTGTATTTGTTCATTTAAATGTCATGGCAGACACTGACCAAAAAAAGAAAAAAACTAACTTGAGTTTTCACTCAAAATACTAGCAAATTCAAATGTCACATTTACTTACAAAGAGTAGCACACTAAAGTAATGTGTTACATTGTTCTTGTTAAAACGTTCTCTATTATTTGATTTAATCTTTAACAACTAATAAACCCACTAATTGTGCACTGTAAAGAAAAAAAAAAGAAAAAAATCTATAAAAGTTGAGAAATGAGAAAGTCACATGATGAACCAAAGAACTTTTAAATATGAACATATATAGAAGGAGCTCAGTGTCATTCACACAAACACTAAACACCATCAGGATGAGAGTCATTAAACTGAAATATGCAACAAACATTCATTTAACACCAATACATGTAACATACAACCCTAATAAACAGAACTGGGGAAAAAACAGTTATTTCTTACTGTTATTTCAGAGAGAAAAACATCAAATTCAAAGAAAATCTGAAAAATGCATTGCAGGAAATTCTGGGAATGTCACTTTACAGTTTTTCCCTGTAAATTTGTAAAGGAAACCTTTAACAGGTTTTTGTCGTGGCATTTTCATACTGTTAAAATCACAGTGTATTTATTTTATTGCAGGCAAGCGATGAATGAATGAATGCAGGTAGAGCAATGTGCATTTAGAAAATTATTAATAACTTTCACAAGTAAAAAAAAAAAAAATAAAATAAAAAAAAAAAAAAATATATATATATATATATATATATATATATTTGATTGATTAGCTGATTTGAAAACCAATAACCCAGAATTTGAGAACTCATCGATTGTGTTTATTCACATCTCACAAATGCTTGCAAAGCAACTGCAAGTATCGCACTGCACTGAACACGAAGACTAAATGCTACAGAATGCTACTTGTCTTGTAATGCTACAGAAGATCTGTTTTTCAGAAATGTGAGACACCACAAGTTAAGGCCATCATACCAGTGATGTGTGGGATCAGCTGTGCTGTGGGAAATCCCATTCTTACACTCACACTCGTTTGCAAACTCTCTCCTGATAGTTTAAAGTCTACGGAATATTGACGGCTGCAGCGCTGATTATAACGGCCGTTCTCTGCATTTCTCCTCTTAGAGATGAAACGCAAGACAAACACACCTGTTGTCCCATCGGCACAGCAAATCTGAGCGACGCTACAAACACCAGCGCCACTCAAGCATTCCCAGTGAGAGAAAGCCTCGGCGCAGCACAGATCCAGCAACGCTGCCGTACAGCTTTTCAGTCGTGATCCCTGTCAAACAACTGCATCCTCGCATCAAGGCAAAAGAATACTCTCAGAAGCAGCCCGTATAACGTGATATACGCTCGCCATGTTCCTTCGCAGGCCCTGTCAGCCCGCTTAAGCGTCCTCGCTCATAACTTCCTTTAAAGAGGCGATGCAGAATTTGTTTGCCTGGGCGTTTTTTTTTTCTTTCTCCGGTCAGAGTCGGAGCTGTCAGGTAACTCATGAAAAAGTCATCGGGCTGGCTCCTGGCATCTTTCACTGTCAGTCAGCATCACGTCAAGAGAGTGAGAGCGGCCCGGGCCGGTGCAGGTATGCAGCTCTGACCATATGTTTCGTCTATTTCTGACAGTAAAAATGGCATTTACATGGCCGCCGTGTGCTGTTTACAGAGGTTTAAACTCCTGCGTCCTGTGTCGCATGCTTTTAGCCCCATAGATAATACATGGAGGACACCGCGCTGTCGTCAGTACTAATCCTAAATATTAATAATTTGTTGACCTCAAAGTGTTTGGGAGCACCCCGAGGGCCAGGCTCTGAATGGCATACGCAGATGTCAGGTGAGCGCTGATTTCCCACTCTCCACTCTCTTTGTTTCTGTTTAGCCGCCTCTCAGAAAACAGACAAGTTGCAGCAGAATTCGTCATGAATATTGCATCGCGAGCACACATCAACACACACACACGCATGCGCGGCCATCCCGAAGGGTGGCAACAAAACAAGCCCAGCACTTCTGTCAGGCTTTTGTGTAAAATGAGCATTACATGCCTCCCATCAGACTCGGAGGAATCCTAAAGACGCGAGCGCTCACCTCTGTGCGAGCCGCTCGTGTTGTAAATAAATTGCATAATGTTTTCTGGATGCCGTTGTGATTTAGCAAAAGCGCTTCAAACTTTAATGGCGGCCGTATTTCTGGTCGTGTTCGGATCCTGCTGCTGCTCGCAATCACTGACTCACAGCGCGATAAAAACACACAGCAGCGTGACACTTATTTAAGAGCAAAAACCTGCTCAATTGTCCATAGAAACTTTGTCTTTTTGTTTATGTCTAAATAACTAAATGGTGAAATTGAATATAACATAATATTTAAAGGGGAAAAAAGTCAATAGAAGGAAAAAAACAATATATATATATATATACAAAAAACTGGAAATTATAAAAACCTTCACAATATTAATAAAAACTATAACTGTATTACAGTAATACTAAAACAATACTGTTGCATACCAATGATTCTAAGTAAAAAAAAAAAAAAATCAACTAGGAGGAACAGAACCTGATGCATGTCGTTTTAGTCCACTGTTAATTTTAAAATAACAAAATTATAATTAACTCTATTTACATAAAATTTAAAATTCTACTTACAATATTTTAAATGTGATTTATGAATGGCCTGTCTTTCTTTGAATATTGATGCATTTAAATAGACTTAGAAATCTAAGCTTAATTAAATGCTGTTCAGAGCGGTTCTCTCTCTCTCTCTCTCTCTCTTAATGTTTGTAAACCTTGATTGAAAGACGGTGTCTGTCCTAAAGCGAGAGTGGAGGTGTGTTTCTGGCATGTTTTTTAGATGGACGGACGGCACTGCTCTGTTTTCACACAGCTTTATTGGATGGTATACGATGGAGGATGGTTGGGAAGTGTCTTGATGAGTGTCAGGGTGTCAGCGAGACTGATTCACTGCGTCTGATGCTCCGCTGTCTCCCTTCAGTGTTCGCTTTCTCTGAGAGACTGAAGCATCAGCATGTGTCTGGGACAGCTGACTCTGACTTTTTGGATGGTAAATGAACCAGTCAGAAATAAAAATATTTGCCAGTTCCGTTCATCCCAGTAAAGCAAACTGTGCTAAATATTGCAACAGCTCAGTGTTAAGTCTAGATTTATTTTGTGTCAACAGTTATTTCACCACAACATGAAAATTGTCATCGTTTACTCCCCTACATGTTATTGGAAAACCCTAAAGAGTCATGTTTTGAACAGAAATTAAGAAATTAATGGACAGATTTCCATCTGTCATCTTTAGACAGTTCATAATGAGATCAAAAAAATAAATGTATATGAGTCAAAGTGTTGAATCCAAGTCTTGTGAAGAGACACAATAGCTTTAAATGATGAACAGATCAAATTTAAGCTTTTATTCACATAAAATAATGTATAAAGTAATAACGAATTAATACTAATAATAAAACCTAAAAAATAAACATAAACGTTCATCTATACTTGCTTGATGTGTGAGAATAAAACTCACTGGTTCTTGCAGAAGGTCCTCGTTGGTTGAGATTGATCAATATGTGTGAATAGTGTAAAAATAAAAGCCTAATCATATAAATCAATTGTCTCCTGATTGTCTCCTGAACTAAAGATTAACACATTTCTAATGGAGAGTGAATAAATCACAACATTCAATGTACAGTATGTGTGTATGTATCAACCTTGTCTCATAAAAATATGTGCCTCTGTGCACTTTTTGTGCAACACTGTTTTTACGTGTCTTAATGCAGTTTCAAAGAGAAATGTCCAACGTGCGGTGCTAAAACACAGGTTACATTTGTGAACCCTGGCACACTAATTTTACGTTGATATAGGTACATATTGCTGTGATTTTTGTTATGTTGATATAGGTGTGTATTGCGGCGGTTGGGAATAAATTGAAATATCCGTGGACTGTCACTAAAAGTGATTATGCCCTACACCAAATCCAACCCAAAATCTATATGGTAGTGTTAAACAATGCAAAACTGATATAACACACATTTGTTGGTGCAACCGTGTCATTTCAACTTCTTTTTACACAGATCTGAACTGTTTTATCGAACCATAGTTACACAGGATTGAACCGGAGCTCATCTCTGTACTCCCAGCATATTAATATTGTTTTGAAGTCAAACATGATATTCTTCAAGAAAAATTAAACTTCATTAGTGTAATTATTAGCAGCTTTGTAAATGTGTGTGAACACAATGTGCCAGAGTTGCCTCTAGTGTTTGTTTCTTCTGGGAATTGCGTTCATGTGTACTTATTGGTACGTATTTCATGTCTTGCTTAAAAATGAAAAAAAAAATAAAATTAAATAAAAAAAAAACATATATATATATATATTTGCATGTGTACTGTATGTATGTTTGTTACACTAATGCTGTAGCTCAATTTTATATACATTCATATTGACACTCTTGTTGATAAACTCCTTTAATTGTTGAGTAAGCACCATCATGTCATATAAATTCAGTATATTCAGCTACCTTAAAAAGTCGAACGCCTCGTCCTTTGCAGCAGATTGCGTAATGTGGGACTAATTGTTTCCTTGAGCTTACGTTACTTCACTACTTTGAGTGTGCAGTATTCTCCTCGCTAATTGCTAAGCGGGCCCAAACGGATGGACTGATGGAGGAAGGTGAGCAGGAATATGGCTGGTATCGCCGCAGAACCCAGAACAGCTCAATTATCCCGCTGCCAGTCTCCCAGCCAACGTTTTGTGCTCTGCCATTGATTGGAGCGACTCTGAGCGAGCCGGCGATGCATTTGTGGGCATGCTGCCGAAACCAGCACAAAGGGGGCGGGTGTCAGCTTTTAATTGTAACTGTCTTGCAGAATGCTGTTGTTTTAATATCCTGTATAGATTTTTATGTAATACACTTACTTGCAGGCAGCCCCGAGCAAGAATCAATTCGGCACAGGAATCTCCTTTTGTTAAAAGCCAATCTTGTTTTAATGATGCATGAAGAAATATTCAAGCATTGACATTTTCATGTCAGGTTCCTTTAGAAAAATCAATTAAGATGATTCTGCTTTGACCCAGTTATCCAGTTAATGCTTATAAGGAATGTAATATGATTTACTGTCAGCATAATATGTATTTTTTGGATCTGATCTCATTAGCTTGTGTATGTTTCAAAGAGCAGCGTTGCATCAGATCCTGTTTACAAGCATCTGTGTGTGTGTAAAACAGAGATAGTGCAGCGTTTGTGTTGAATAGAGGTATGAGACAGGTTACACACGGCCCCGGGGCATCACTGCCATCTCTTTCTTCCTTTCTTTCTTTCTTTCTTTCTTTCTATCTTTTTTTCTTTCTTTCTTTCAGATTGTAACAGATAGAGTGCAACCTGCTTTTTGCATGTCATGAGATGGATATGTATTTGTATTTGCATGTTGTTTCTTTGTTTTACAAGACTTTTTATCAGAATTGTCATGTCATTTTATTAATATATTTATTTTGTAATTAATTTAATTTGTTTTCAATAAAGTTACAACATGCCGTTTGCATGTTTTGGAATAGATACAAATTTGCATGTTGGATCTCATCAACTTGGCCATGACGTGTGTGTATACTGTGTGTGTGTGTGTGTGTGTGTGTGTGTATATATACAGTATATATATATATATATATATATATATATATAAATATACAGAAAATCTAAAAAGTCAGTTCGCTTAACACAGTCCGCATAGTTTTTGTTAACTGAAAAAAGCTTGAATAAAATAATAGATAAAAAATAATACAACAAAATTATAGTAATAAAAGGTTAATTAATCATACAAAATTATCTTAATGGTTATCTCCATGGTAACCATGTTTCTTTCAAAATACCATTACTTTTAGTGCAATAAATGTTGGTAACATGATATTAGTCATTACACACAAAAATACGTACTGTGTTGTGGTATGTTTTGATGTGTAAATAAATGTGTGTGTGTGTGTGTGTATGTACACAAATAAAATGTAGTGACTAAAAAGCAGAACTTTGCAGAAACTGTCACCTTCTCGATCCACCTGTAGTTTGGTTTAAGCAGTCTGGTTCCATGAATATTCACTAACCTCTTTTCTCTGTGCATGAGGTTAAATAGAATAGATTGTAGCTCATGTACTACTCAGGACTATTTGTTTGTTAACAAGGTGATATAACCAAGCAGGCAGGCAGTAAACGGAATTGTTTTAGAGACCTTTGACGTGTAGGTTTCTGTGTGAAGTGTGCTTTCAGCCCAGTGGCGTAACTTAGTCATGACAGGCCCCAGTGCAGGGTGTGATGACGGCCCCCCTGGGCTGCACCATGAAGCACATACAAACACACAGACTTTGTGTCTAGAAAGAGAACCCATATAAGCAAATGTGTGTCTAATCTACTTAATTTTGACTAAATAAAACCAGTATCTTATCAGCTTCTTAAATTAAATTGAACCGTTATCTTTGCATAAGTCTTTCTCAAACACACATGTGCACACACTCTCTAATTCCCGGCACTCACGGTCGGATGTGCTAATAGAGAAAGAAATATTTTAATTCGATAATAAATTAGTTGGTCTGTGTTAAACAGAAGGTGCTCTATTACTGGAATGTGTTATTAGTTCTGGCGCCCATCCATAGTGCACATCTTCACACAGACGATCGAGCACTTCGTTCTGGTAAAAGCACAAAAAAAAAAAAAATCACACGAAGGTGTACTAGCTCTTGATATACATTCACTTTGATGAACACCGCTTTGGTTTTAATTAGAAAAAAAACAAAACAAAAAAAAACTATACGAAGGTGGATTAGAACCCGCATCCTCAATGCCTGACAAAAGAGTTAAGAGATAAAGTGAGCAAATTTATAGATTTATTCACTTGTAAAAATTATCAGCATGAAGTATATTTACTAATAATATTTCTGTATATAATAATAATAAAGTAACTTTGTCGCCATGGGCCAGCTGCACTACTACACTGTGTGTAGTTACGCCACAGTTTCAGCCCTTAAAAAAGCAGATTCAGGCGTCTGCATTTAGAGGTTCGATCTGAAGCTGCCAGGTTGTATTAGTGCTGCATGTTCACTCGCTCTCAGAGCCAAACCACAGGAACGGTAAGATGTGTTCAGCACAGAATTCATATGAACTCTTACCCGATTTGAGTGATTTAGATGTTATAACACTGCAGACAGCTGCTCTTAAAAGCCTTAATTAAGCCTTAATCGTAAGTGAAGGCCTCAAAACGGTCTTACCTCATAGCAGGAATTTAAAATAATAAATTAAATGTTGCATGTGCTGCTAAAAAATAATTTCTTTCTCAATATATATACTTTTATATATTTTTGTTGTTGTTGTTTTCAATTAATCCAATAATGAAAATATTTATTAACATTAAATCAAGATGCAAACCCAAGATATTCGGCCTTGTTTCTGAGAAATGTAACATCATTAAATGGATTTATGTTTAAAATAAGAACAAATATCTGTCAGTGGAGTACTAAACCTTATTTTTCATTTGAATTAGGTTGATTTTCAGAGTCCATTGGATATTTGTTTGTGTTTGAATCATAAACACTTCATTCTGAAGTAAATGTATCTTTAATGAAGAATCTTTAGACACTGCACTGGAAAACAAGACAAAAATATTGAGGGCAAACATAATGTTTGCAGTGTGGTCAGAAGGCACAGTAAAATCAATTTGATATTTTATTTTTTATGGAAAACGTGTTGGTTTATTCATGCATTTATAAATATTCATTTTTTCATAAAATGCATTTACATTTAGAGACCATAGTGATGTATAACATTGAATTTAGCACTTAAATGTTTCCTTTTTACTGTTGTAATCACATTAGCTATAATAATTCCAATGCTTCATATTGAAGAGTTCCTCAATATTGACTTATTGTCATCAGTTGAAATTAAAGAATTCCTGAAAGGGATGTTATGAAGAGACGTCACATTAGATGTCATCCAACGATAAGATTCCCGATTGCCAGCAAAGCAGAAACAGGCTCTGAGGAAGCCCTAGATACAGTCGCTGAAATTCTCTGACACCAAGAAGAGAGGGAAAAATGACAAAATTAGTCATCCCAAAGCATCACTCGAACAAAGTCCTCTGTCCCAGGGGCTTGAGGATCACTGCTGTCTTTATAATGGGAAATGTTAAACCTGTTTTACGCTGTTTAATGCCTTTTCTTTCTTAAGTCCTATGACAGTCTTTGTTTTACTCCTAATTATCTCGTCTGAATGTGAACAGTCAGCTAAGATGATATGAAGCTCTCTCTCTTTCTCTCTGTCTCCCGCTCTCTTTCTGCTGGCACAGCCTGAACCCATAGACATTCACTGGTATTTGATGCTGACAGAATTGTCCTTACAGATTGGGTGACTCAGACAGCCAGCACGGAAAATATTGTGGAAACGGGAGACATAAAGACAGAGATCTCAGTTTTCCTCAAGTACACTTCCTTCTCCTAACACAAGCACATGCATTTGCCAAATTCTACCAAAACACCATCCCACCTCTGGGTTTTCATACCAAAATCAGCGTGGAGTGTTTTTAACTTTGATCGGTGGAGTTGTTTATGAAACCGATCTCCTCTCTTTGACACACAATCCAAGCTTTGCGTCATCTGCACAAAAGGAAACCGTGTCTCCAGCAAAGCAGGAGTCTTTCATTTGTGCCCGCTTTGAAATCAATGACAGAAAGCCACTACACCCGAGGGTCAGGACGTCCACCCAAAGAAGGATGCTCCACCTGGGGGGCAATATGCTCGGAGATTCTCCAGATCGCCTTTCAGGAAGATCAGAGGTCAAATGCTACGGAACCCGACACCACTTTAGCCCTCTGAAATGTTGAGTAACATATTGAGTGAGATGATAGCTCATCTGGGAGCCATAGAGGTCAGCTTTAATAAGAGGAATATCATTTAAGAAATGTGACTACTGTCGAGCATGCAAACCTGCTGAATGGCCTATATTATTCAAAGTAGGGCTTTTAAAAGAAGGTTCCATTTTAGAACCTTATCCCTTAGATTATTATTATTGTTAATGTTTTTAAGTTTAGGTATTGCGTAGGATTATAAGGCATTCATATGTAGTTAATTACTACAAAAAAAGGCTAGTATTCTAGTAATATGCATGCTACTAAGCAACTAGTTAAGATAACCTAAAATAAGGTGTTTTATGAAACTATCAATGTCAAAATGAACTTTTGTTTTCAAGAGATTTTATTGACAAAAAATAAAAATAAAAAATTACAGCAGAACCTCGTCCAAGAGGAATGATCCAATGTATCTTGTTGAGTAGGTATTGCAACAAACTAAGAGTGGGAAGGGGGTGCATATACAGTGAAGTATAAATACATACAAAGATGGCAAGATCCATGTTGATATTACATTTGTAATCAAAGGCACTGGTAAAAAGATACTACTTAAAAAGATAGCGTGCTATTAAATAATAGAATTACAATGTGGAATGAAGTGTGAGGCACTGTTATGGTGTAGAAACGCTGTAGAAGGCAAAGCTAGTGTGTATTTTACAAGGAAAGGATTTCCAAAAACACGAGTAGCTGTATTTCAAAATAAAATATTAACGCCTAGGCATTGATTCAGTGTGTTTATGCTGATCCTTGCAAAGATGAGCCAATCCAAAATATATTAATGAGATTCTGTTATATTAATGAGGCGTAAACAGACAAAGGTGGAGAAAGGAAGAATTGAATTTGGTTAAAATAGCATCTAAGGCCACACAAATGAATTAGCCAGTTGTCTCTGTCTATCTGTCTAGCTACCTAAGCAGCAGCTATTTTAGATAGTGAATCTCGGAGGGCTCATCGTGTGACCAGGGCCCATCTGTTCTACAGCAGGAGTTAGGCAGCTAAGCGGCGTACTTTGATCCCAATGTAGATTTCTCCAAACCCACCAGGATTTGCCATCCTCTCCAGCTATTGTATAGCTGCCCCCGAGTACAAATGCTAGCTTCATTATAAGTGTGGGCGGTAAAGCTTGTATTCCCTTAAGTGCATGTGAATGCATCATATTGATATTCGGTAGCTTAAAAGCACAAGCATTGCGACATTGTCATGAGCAAGCGGATAAAAAGGTAGGTCAATGCTTTTTAATAAATGTATATGCATTTTTAAAGTGAAAAATGAAAGTGTGCTATTTCTTTGAAATAACTGGTGTGTTTGATGCATTAAAGCAGTATATGTCCTGTAGGTCTGTGTTAAATAGTCCATTCCACCACAGGTAATCCGCCAAAGGAGGAATTAAGAATCACTCGTTTACTGTACAGTTTACTCATTATTGGAAAGGGACGCGGCGTCATCCCTGCTTCTTGACGCCATTCGTCTTTGTCAGTCGGCGGCGGTGGGCCGAGGGGGACTGACAGACAAGAATTAATTCTCTAACACATAATTATGGAGCAAAATGTTGACTGGCTTGCAGAAAGTGCGCGCTGACACTTCTGCAGTTTCTGCGAGACATGGCAGCAACATTAGCATTGGTCATTAGCGGCAGACATTTCCGCGTCTGTGTCGGATACGGGCTCGTGTGCAGACCTATTTGGTTACCTGCATGACAGCCTTGTTCAGGACACAAGAAACAGCTGTCTTGGCCTGTGTGAGTTGAAATAATTAGGCCTGTCATCTTCTGGCTCTGATTTTCCCCTCAGCCCGCTCCACAAAATGCAAATATTTTGCTTTCATTGTCACATTCACCTTGACACGGATATTGCTCGGGTGCCTAACTGGATGAGATGAGTTCTAAATTTGCATTGTTCGTTCTAATAAATTTGCTTCCCTCTATAGCCGCTGGCAGGGACCCATCAGATAAACGCTCTCCGAGCGTCATCAATCACAGGCGCCCTGACAGACGGCTTTCGCCTTCATTTGTTACATACGCGAACATGCTTAATTATTTGTACTGTAATTAGTTGGGAAAATGTCAGGAAATGTCAGCTCTCTGTTCGCCGTGGAAGAGCCCCTGCTTGAAAGCTGCGGTGACTGAAGTGTCATTAATGCCAGCGAACAAGATGAGGATCAGCTGGGGAGGAGAGCGGGGCCTTTACGCTGTAATCATGGAGACTTAGAGGGGGAGCGCTGCAAATCAGCCCGCCGAGCATGATGGGCATCTTATTAGCGAGCAGCAGCATTTCTGCTGCATGTCTTGTATTTTTTTTGTCTTTCTTTTCCTCGCCCTCTTCACTTTTCCTCCCAGCGCTGGGAAATAAAGGCAGCGAGCAGCAAAAATAAAGTCGGGTAAACAATTGCTGCTCTCCACTCAGAGAGCTGCTGTCAAACTGGGCGCATTTTACCGGGCTGCACGGCCTGTCACAAACAGACATTATGCTAAAAGCCGAGCGGAATGGGGAAGCTCTGTGTCAAAACTGTTCAAGTTTGCCTTTTTAAATAGACTGCATTAAATCTGCAGCTCGAATGCGGCTGGAAAAACAACGAGAAGCTGGAGCCGGATTGGCGAGCCAGCCAGGAGCGTCCTTCGCCGCGGTCACGGCTCTCGGGAGGCTTCCCTCGCCGCTCCTCTTCCAGGGCCTCGTTCGGGGGCCACCTTAGCCGGAGACGCCACTGATGGTCATCCAAGAGCTCCTTAATTAGCCTGCAATCTGGCAACAGTGCATGTTCCTGGCCTGTTTGAATAGCACGCCAGATGCAAGACCACCTTCGGTGTGTCATTTCATTGTGTAGGCAGCAGGGACGGGGCATCAGCCGGTCGTCCGCCCGCCGCTCTCTTCTTTGGCACAACAGCTGAGAAAGAGGACAGCAGAGGTGACCCTGACCAACCTCGACCTTCAGTCGCAGACTAATGGCTTGGCGGGGGACGTTAACCTCTTGCGTGCCGTGCTGCGGTTCGAAGGCCGGCAGCCTATTGTTTCCCGACTTATCATATCTGGAGTTTTCATTGATCCACAGAGAAGTTCTGTCTGTGTTTGTCACTCACGTCAGAATTGTTCTCCCGGTGTTTTGTGCTGGTTTTCATCTGCAGACAGTTTGTCTGAGCGTCTGTGAGCTGTAGTCTTCCACCCGTCTGTTAAGATTGTCGGTTCATTAACAGAGAAGATGTCCACGCTCTTGGCAGCTCTGCGCTGGAAAGCTTTGCTTGGCTGCATGAAGATGCTCCTGTTATGCGAGAGAAAAATGCATGCGGCAAATAACGTCTTTGCGAAGTGTTCATCCACGCGGCCCAGATTAAACCCCAGCCTTAACCCAATGACCACAGATTCCCGATCGAGTATCCATGTAAAATTAAATTCATGGAACCGGTTTGGGGCAAACTCAAAAGACGTATCATTCAACATTAAGCTAATCTGTGGTTCGATTTGCAGTCTTAAGCTACACAAGCATAAAAGCCTGTGTAAGCATTCTCAAATCTGCCCTGCGAAGCTTATAATAGTCTTATTTTTTGCTGTGTAGTTGTGGCCTGAGTGCAAAGAGTTTTCCAATGATGAGAACTCAGCTTAACGTTATTATTCTGTTTTTTTTTTTTTTTTTTTGCAAGGGCTTTATGAAAGCAGAGAGTTGTCGGTTCTCTAAAAACAGCAGAACTGCACGACAGCATTAAAAGATGGTCCGTGTCAAAGCAAACGCTTCCTTGATATATAATGCTGAACAAAGTCAATGTTTTTCCAGTAGTCATAAATCAATGACGTATTTAAGTTGTCCTTACTGGCTTATTATTTCTATTTAAAATTATACGACGCTGTGAACATTTGCTACTTGCTTTTATCAGTCAGAAGTACCGGGGCAGGCCTTTCTTATTCCAGAGCTTGTTTTATTGTACAAAAAGAGAGGGATGAGTCATCCGTGTTTTCCAAAATAGAGAGAGTGTTAAATTTAAGTGCATACTGTATCTGAGTATATTTTGTCAACCGTTCAGAGTTGAACACTATGTTGTTTTAATGCTTTGGCAATGTGAGATACATACATGTGTTGTGCCATAAAAGCCATATGAATGGAATCAAGTAGTATGCTAGCTTATAGCGAACGAAGCACAAAACTACATTTTGAATTGAACGAACAAAGCCCAGTTTGTGGCTTTCAAGTAACGATAGTGTTTCTGCGACGAGGACGTTCTCATCCGGCCCTTTTCAAGAATCTGCTATCAAACCGGCGCATTAAAGTCTCCCATGTATCTGCAAGAATCCGAGAGGGTTGAAAATCTAATGAAATAAAGGAACAGACCCGGGAAACAAAAGACAGAGGACTAATCGATTAGCACATTAAGGCGCTCTCAGAAATACCCGCCGACAAACAGCTGGAAGCTCCACAGGCTCTCAGAGCGCCGTGCATCATTATTCACAACAAAATTATCACGCGCATTTCATAGCGAAGATGACTGAAACAGAACGGCGCGTGTCGTTTGTGTCGTACGTCTTTATAATTACACCTTAAAGCCATAACTGGCTCCCCGCACCCCCCTCGTACTACATATTCATGAAAAACAGAGTTGTAATTTGATAAAGGGACGCTTGTGTTGTTGTCCTGGACGAGGCGTCAGCGCGGTGGAGGGGGTATTAGAGTGGGCATCTGTGTTCTCACAGCATTAATCTCCTAAAGCAGATTTCTGCCGCTATGATGTGCGGCAAGGAGATAAGTCTTAAACAGTCTAAAGCTAAGCAAACCCGACAACTCTATTATTGCCTTCATAATTGCTTAATTAAACTTTTGTCACTAATCATTATGGGGGCAATAGAGCTGTTATACAGGCCTCTGTTGAGCAAAAAAATCAATAAACCGGAGGAGTTAATTTCAGCGCGTTTTTTCCCCCCGTTTTCTCTTTTCTCCCTTTAGTTTTTTTTTT
Organism: Enteromius anoplus; assembly: GCA_032359395.1. Classification (NCBI taxonomy): domain Eukaryota; kingdom Metazoa; phylum Chordata; class Actinopteri; order Cypriniformes; family Cyprinidae; genus Enteromius; species Enteromius anoplus. The sequence goes on from JAUMHG010000060.1 coordinate 680,866, forward strand.
TTTTTTGTTCTGCAAATGAAATTCATTGCTGGTGGTTAGTGATGTGTGGGGCTGCACTGAGGCTGATATGAGCTGCCATCACCATTTGAATTGAGGGTATTCAGTAGCACATGAATATGAACAAATGGCAAACATAAATCTCCTGCATGAAGTACACCTTCCATCCTTTTATTACAGAACAATTGACCCATCTAAAATGAATTCTAATGCCAGGAAAGCATTTAGATTTAAATTACACCGTGCTCTCCCGGACCTGAAAGATGACGGCATAAAAAAGATTAATATGCTAATTATTTTCCCCCCTTATTCCTCTTTTCGACATTTGCGGCGGGTTATTGTGGAGCGTGTAAATAAGATGACTGTTTTGTCAACGAATGACTGCGAGGCCCGCGGCCCGTGCCTCAGATCAGTGAAATGCATCTGCCCGGGACATTATCTTTATTATTTTTATTAGTGGCTTTTCAAAAGGCACTTCATAAAAGGGACATTTATATGCATATAATTCTTCTTTCGCCTCCGTGACCCAGGAAGCACATCAGATGGAGGCGGAGGGAGGGAGGAAAGCACAACGTTTGCCCAGATGAAATAGACAGAGCATGGAGGACCGTTCGGAGGAGCTAGTGGTTCAGCCACTTACTCAAAGAACAAATTAATCTGTTTAATGCTGTTCAATTAGCCAGGCTTTGAGATTAATGCTCCACTTTTGAGATATTACCAAACGTGGCCAACTGGCAGGCATGCAAAGGCGCCGATAGAAGTGTTTTAGATTTTAAAGGCACTTTATACTTGGCTTCGGATCAGTATTTACCGATAAAATATCCAACACGCGAGGCTAACGTGGGCTTCCCTCATCAGAGCTGCGTCAGGGTCGGCCTTTTTGGACTACTAGAGCTTAGTCGAGGGTCGTGACATTTCTGCTTTCTTATTTAGATTTCGTGACTTGTTTTCAATCAAAAGAAGGAATTTTTTTTAGATAAGTAAAACAATTTTTTTCTGAAAAAATAAATGAATAAATAAAATAAAGTCAAAATTAAGTGCTTTTCCTTTGAACAAGCAAAATAATATGCCAGTAGTGTAAGCAAAATAGTCTTGTTTCTGTTTGCTTAGCAAAAACCCAAAGAAGGACAAGCTTTTTTCTTTTTTTTTTTGGGTTGCAGTGCTGACTCACAGAAGGTACTGTAATATCAACCCCCAAAGTAAATGAATGTATAAATGAATGAATGTATCATTTTGCTATGTTATTCTTACCTAATCTTTATCTGTATCTGTATTCATTTTTTAGGCTGAGTAATTGCACACCGTATTGATCTCAGCTCATCTCAGCTTTTTAGTAAGCATTGCCTAAATTGTACACAAATAAAATAATGTTTTTTTTTTTGTTTGTTTTTTTCTCTCTCTCTCTCAATAATCAAAGTACATAAGCTCATATCAATGGGGCCTGTCATCAATTAGTTCCCAAAACAAATAAAATACCTGTGCTTACTTAAAGAAGAGATGTGGATAAAATTATTGAATGCAAGATTTGGTGATGAAGCGTAATAAACGATTTATGAGCAATATTTAAGGTCGCTCATTTTTGACCAGGTTTTCAGCTCACAAAAACTTTAAACATTAGTTCGATCCAGGCTTCTAATAGTTGATTAAAAAATGTCTTCAGGAATTCACCGCTCCCAGTAGGGTGCTAGTTAGTGACCTCTTTTGGGAGATTACTGAGTCCTGAACAATTCATAATTTCGGCGCTTTCCAACTTCAGTTCAATTAGAGACCAAAGGGAATTCAAACATTCCCATTTCCAAACTTTCTTTCCAACTCTCCACCGCTGTGGTGTGGTTGAGCTGTGCTTTCGGTTTTGAAGCGCGGTCAGTTTTCTGACATGTGGAATTAAGTGTCCTTGAGCTTCATTAAAAATGAAAAACTAAAATGATCTGAAGTCCAGTCAACTTTCTTCTCTGAAGAAAATGGAGGCTGTGGTTTTGATTTTCGGGCATGAGATGCAGCACATCATGAAGATTCCAAGGTTTGTTTACTACATCAATTTATATGAAAACAAATCTAATCGACACAATCTTAAATTGAGCTAAAACTTGAAGACAAATTTTGAAGACTAGTCTTGGGAAGACTTTCATAAAAGTTATAATGCATCGATAATATCAGGTACATTTCGCATGAGAAATATTGTCAATGGGTCAAATATAATTGGCATTTAATACATTTGCTAATTATTGCTTTTACCAAAAAAAAAAAAAAAAGTGCAGGCGTAAATTTCTGAACCGTTTTATTTTATGCTCAATAATCCAGTCAATTTGTAGCGTACCAAGTGACATTAATTAGGAACAGAAAAGCAGCATTCAGAACTTCTTAAGACATCAGATAGGAGCAGAGGAGTGTTCATTTAAAACTATTGTTCCTAATGACTCTCAATAGCAAAGCAATTAAAAATCTCAAATCAGCAAGAGACTAATGAGAAAGCATAATTACACTGTAATACGTAACAAAGTTCTTCAGGATTCCTCAAAAAAAGTTGAGCTCTTTAATGCAAAAACTTCTTCAGTAATTACTGATCTGTTTTAACACATTTAGCAGGAGTGTGTAGAGTTAATGAATTGCTTGGAAAGCATCAGAAGACTGACTTAATTGCAAAGCTGACAGTTCTCGCAGCATCATTATGCCGCAGTCCCAGTTGAATAGCATTCTGCAGCTAGATAAACAATTTTCACGGCAGCTTCTATGCTGCTACTTTCTGGCCAGCCATTGATACCACTGTTTATTCTTTCAGATACATGGAGCGTGGCAAGCATGAAAATGCAGCATTATGGGAGGAATCCTTTATTTTCATCTCATTAATAAAACCAGAGTGGAATGCAAAATAGCAATTTGGGATTGTATAATGCACGACACTAATCCCAAACCTGAGGTCCAAATATGACAAGAAGAAACAGAGAAATATTCAATACTCAAATATCCAAGCGCTTGTAGATGAAGATTGTTAATGAAGGTGAAGTGTGTGTCCAGGAGTGAAATCGGTATTTGCGGTGAACACACAAAGATGTTTTCAACACTGTATCAAATCCTTGAGTCACCATGGAAAAAGATGCTTAGAAGAATTGCGTCAAACTACTTTCTTATCGTTTAATGTCGATTCACATTCTTAGTGCATTTCGCCACCTAAGCGTGGCTGTGCAGCCATTTTTAATCTTTAATCTAGAATCAGTCGACCTTTTTTATATTTGTTTTAATATTTTAATACTGTGAACAGGAATAAATTCTGAAGGTCCCTTTTGTAAATTTTGTTGACTGAGCCTCTACAGTGCATGTCTAACTGTCCTTAGAGTATTAAACAGTCCACTAAATATCAGTTAACTTTTTATAGTGTGGGTTTCTGTCAAGTATGTCAACTTATTCTAACCCTAACACTCCAATGAGAAGTAGTAGGTGCAGAGATAATCATAGTCAAAGTGTGTTAACGGGGCCAATAAAAAGAAAAAAATATATGAATACAAGATGAATGGATATGCTTGTCACGAATCGAGGCGAGGGAGCATGTGAGTTCATGTGCAAAAAGGGTTTATTAAGTTCAGGGTCTGGACAGACAAGATCAAATCACCGGCAGACAGAAACAGCGTAGGCAAAGACAG
>JAUMHG010000060.1:750803-764664 GCA_032359395.1 Enteromius anoplus
TTACATGTCAACTGTTACGTGTCAGATATTTATGGTATGCATAATGTTCATATAAACATCTGACAGATTTAACTGAGATTTTAAATGTGATGCTTACACAATGAATGAATGCTTACAGTTTGTGCAGAGTACAATAATTCCAATAATTTTGTCTTTAATCACTTACCCCCATGTCATTTCAACCCCCTTAAAGGTTCATTCATCTTCAGAACACAATTTAAGATATTTTGGAAGAAAACCAGGAGGCTTGGTACTGTCCCATTCACTGATTTTCAACGTCAGTGTCCAGAGGAGTACAAAAGACATTGTCTGAATCAGCGTATCTTTCCATTGTGACTGACACAGAAGAGCGTATGAAACACAGAAGTCATTATTTGTCATTATTTAAAAAGTTCTCTCATAGCTAATATAACAGTTGAACCACTGATGGCAGATGGACTATTTGGATGATGTTGTTCCTACTGTACTTTTCTAGAACTTGAAAGTGGACAGCCCATTACTTGTCAGTCAATGAGACAGTCACAAGCCTCCTGGTTTTCATCCAAAATATCTTAAATTGTGTTCTGAAAGCTTTTATGGATTTGGAACAACATGGGGGTAAATGATGAATGACAAACTAGTAATTTTGGGGTCGAGTAACCCTTTAACATACAGAAAGACCATAACCTGCTCTGAAACTTACTGCCTAAGTGTCTAATTTCAGGCTCAACGGCTGCTGCTATGATCTCTCTGACGGACCGCATGCGTTTACACCGCTCCTCCCGCTCATGCTAACATCGCCTCATAAAGAATAAATCACCCGTTTTAAAGGACTCGGAGTTCAGTGCGTTTGCTTCGGAGTGGAAACCAGTGGAAAACGGGCTATGTAGAAGTTAAGTAGTTGATTTTTACATGTGCTTTTTATGGATTTTTGTTCTGCTCGTATTCCTCATGTCAAGAGGCTGAGGAGCAGAAGGCCGTTCTTCACGAGGGCCAATAAAACGCTTATTGCTGCTATCTTTAACATGCTGGGAACGTCCCGGGCCTTAAACAAACCAAGTGCAGCGCTGGAGAAATGATTAGCTGAATTTACGACGTCCACCCAAAGGAGCAGTTCACTCTTCTCAAATCCTGCTTTAGTCACATGCTGCCGCTCGCGAGCGCGCTTTCTGAAGAAATATTTCGGTTTAAACTCCCACTGCTTTCGGCCGAGACTGAGACAGTCGTTCAAGCAGCAGCCACTGACAAACAGTACAGCGAGTAACAAATGTGCCATAATCGAGCAGCTCTTAAGAGAACGAAATGTGTCGATCTGGATGATTGTGCGCCTGCAGCGGAGCCACTAACACACACAGACACACAAATACACACACACACTCACCGTCTGCCCTGTAATGGATGATCTCTCGGAGACATTAGGTTTGGACTTGCAGAAAACAGCTTTTCAAGACTGGGAATCAGTCAGGCATGCGTTTATTTACACAGCTATAACTGTTCATTTGATAAGTAAATGAGCTGCGTGCTTGTAGAAGTGATCTAGACCAGCTGCTGTAGAAGAAGAAGGGGAATGTCACGGTGCTCACGTGTACAAACACTTCACATATACAAATACCTAGAAATATACACACTAGATGAACCCCTTTCACAATTTCATTCAAATATCGGTATTTATATTATTTGCTTTAAATGGTTAGTGTTACAATGTGGTTCTGGTACAATAAAACACAAAAACAGTATGTATATGTTGGTTTGCAACACCAGTCAAAAAACTTGAAATTGTGCATTATTTATTCATTGATTTGTCTTCATTTATTTATGCACATTCACATTTAAATGAGAAATGTTGTTATCTTTATTTATTAGCAGAGTGGTAAAACTGCAGTAAAAATACACTCTGCATTTATTATTGTTTGGATCTATTTCTTTTTTTTTTTTTTTTTTTTTTTGAGGTGCATTTATTTCTTAATGAGGACTTTTATTTATATTTGTTCATTAATATAATTTGCTTTAAAACACACTTTAAACAAATCTTTATTTATTTTCAAAGCGGCAGTAAAAAATACACTCTATATTTTGGGTTGCAACTCCAGTTACACAAACTACTTTTTATTTTGCAATTATTTATTTATGATTACTCCATCTATTAACTTATTTATTCATTTATGTTTTCAGGTGAATTCATTTCTTCTTAATGAGCACTTTATTCATAGTTGTCCTTTCATATTACGTGCTTTAAATGCCTTGCAGTGCGGTTCAGGTGCAATAAAAATGCAATACATATTTTAAAGCAGTGCCACTTGTTTGGGTTGCATCTTCAGCTCCACAAACTACTTTGCATCACTTAGATACATTAAGTTTAAAGTCATTTAACATAAGACCATAACCTCTGCAACTTACTGGCCAAGTGTCTGATTTCAGCCACAAATACTGATTGTTTTCAAGCACATCTGAATGAACTCAGTTTGCTAGCGTGTCACACTGAGCAAGACTATTTGAGAAACGGCCGCTTTTACGGTAAAGGCCAGCTGAAGTTTATGCATGTTCTCTGAGTTATAGTTTACCGTCCGCAACTCATTCATCAAGCGCTGTGCCTTTCTCTAAGCTTCATTATGAGAGGTTGAAATAAATCAATGCATATATTTACAGAACATATGTTACGGGAGCAGGACTCGGGTCCATTAATGAATTGAGAAAGTGAGGATTCATTACAGTAGAGATGTCAAGCACACTTCTATGCAAATGCTTGAGAAAAACACAAACGCCAGGCCTGTACATCATCGAGAAGGTCACTTAAAGAAATTGAGTCCGTACGGCTGACCTATCCATTTTAGAAATCATAACTTGTTTTCGATAAAGCCACGGCAGCGCTCAAATATGTGGCATTCATTATGTCAGGGACTATCTATTGAATTTCCTGTTGATATAAGACCACGGAGGTTAGTGGTTTGCCATTCCTTTGACAAATGCCCATTAACTTCCCCCGGACGCTCCTAAATGGCCCCGTTTAATTGGCCTTCGAGGCTGAGGCTCCAATTAATAATCAATGGTGTCAAGGCAACCTGGTCCGGTTTGTGTTTCAAGCCATAAATTACAGCATTATATTCATATTTATTCTAAGTAGGTCTTTGTTGTAATTGGCATGTTATTAGAGCGGGAGCTTTTAGTCCGTATCACAGTAATTCAATTAAAAGCTGAAATATAGATCCAGCTTGGATAAACAAACAAGCGCGCTGTAATATGACAGAAAAACAGAGACGCGTCTGCCGGACCCGCTCATTATTTCTGGCCTCGCTTCAGAAGATCGGCGCGCTCGCGAGATCTGCAGAGCAAGAGAAGAGGACACCTCATCCATCTGCCTTCCTTCATTGCTTTGTTTGGATAATCAGAGCGGCTGACGCTAATGGTGAGCGAGCCCGGGCCCGAGCCGAGAATAATACAGTGAGCTGCTCTTAACTTCACTCTCCAGTCTGAAGATAATCCTAAGCTGCTTTACTTATCAGTGGCAGGAATTTAGCGCATTACTTTTGATAACGCATGCTGAAAGCCCAGCAGACTGCAGGAACGGCTGGGTTTGGACCTGAAAACTCTCACAGCTTTTATAACACAGTTCACGTTCGCTTGAAATCAGTTTCATGATGAGTATTATCTAAATAATTTAATAAAAAATGAAAGCGTTTGCGTTTATTTCACTCTGTTTCTCATCAAAGACATTTCTGTCGTACTATTGATGGGGCCACTTTATATTAGGTGTCTTTAAGAAAACATAACTGGATTGTTAGACAAAATTTACTTATTGTGTTCGTATCGAGGTGCAAAGACTTCTGCTGCTATTGACGTGTAATTATAGTGTCATTATACATGAAACTCCAGAAATTAATCACAGATGTTGTAACAGTTTGGTATTTTCAAATGTAAGTACAATGCAAAACATGTATGTACACATTAAGTGCATCATATGAAAATATTAATTCCAATGCAAGTAATTAAAGGTACTTAATATAAAGTGGGCCTTAATATTGCTCATGATATGCCAAATAATTTTTAACATAAATATTGAAACAATTTATGTTTATTTTACAAACAAACACACACACACACACACACCCACACACACACACACTTATTTATTTAGTTATTTGTTTGTTTATTTGTTTGTTTGTTTATTTAAGGTGCAAATTACATTCAGAATCATTAATAATTAATACTTATTCACACCCAATAAATATTTGTGTGTTTATTTTACTCATAATTTCAAATCATCAGTGTTCATTCTTTGATGGATACATACATTTTGGTAAAAAAAAAATTGCCTTACTCAGAATAATGTCATAACTAGTATAAACATACGCTAAATGTACTGTATGTCTAGATTTGTGTCATAAATATAGACAGTTAAATAATATTTACACACATTTTGACAATTACAGCTTCATGGTAAACCGCATACAATGCAACTCTCGTTTTTGTTTGTTTATTTTACAAAACAATATTTTTTGCACAAACATTCTGCTCACAACCAATGTTTAATTAGTTAGTAGTTGCAGCAAATTTAGATTTTTAATTCTCCATATGAATTAAAGGTTAGTTATTTTTTTTATTAGTAGTTAACTAAATATGTAAATAAATAATATATTTCAAAAAACAATAATGGTTTGTTTATTTTATGTTAATGCTTAGAGTTTATATCAGTTTTGGCATTCTTCATTTCAATTATCTTAGTTTTTGAAACATTTTATTATAATGTATTTTTAGCATAAACTTATAAAATAAATACATTTTTCTATTGAAATACTAAAATGATGGTGAAATATAAACAATTGTATATAAAAGGCTTTAGAAAAGTAGTGCAAATAAATGATGACAGTACAATAATAATAATAAAAAAAAAAAAGTTTCCAAGACTGAAGACAAAAAAGAAATAAAAATCAGTTTCAATAGAAAACAAGCGCACTGGACATAAAAGTGTCTGTAGTTGAAGAAACAGCTATAAACACATTCACACATTCAGTTGCTCTGCGTTTCCTTTCACCCGCGCTGACATAACTCAGAACTGAAACACAACACGTTAAACGGGGACTAGTTTTGGATCATGAAGCATGTCGTCTTGAGCTAGTCCTCGTGTTTGTCTAACACTAATAAAGCTAACGCGAGCAACACACTGGACATCCTTCTGTTTTCACAAGTTCTTTTGCTCCGTTTTCCTTGGCAAATGCTTGAAATGTAAGCCGCCAAGTGCAATTCAACGCCAGATGTATATATTACTACCTATTCTCTGCTTTTTCCATGAAAGCGTGTCTCAGAAAGACGTATTGCTGCTCGAAGTCTCGATAAACGTGCAGACAGCAGAACGGCTCAGCTGACGTTAAGTACTCTGATGAAATATTTCCATTCTGCACTAAGTGAGCCCTTATAACTTTAATAACCAGAGAGTCGCAGACACCAAAATATTTATTTATTAGCCAGAATGAGACAGGCTACACAGTGGCAGTTGCTGTGCGTAATATTTTAGTTGCGATAGGAATCAGACCACGCCGGCGGTGATTTAGAGAGTTTGGCCGCTGCACGGGGTTCTGGGAGGCGCTCAGATTTATCATTCGCTGAACTTTTTACTAGACACTTGCCTTCTCCAGAAACAACAACACAGGTATTTAACCTGCTCCGTGTCAGTCCTGCGCCGAAAACCGACATTATTCAGCGGGGGAGTAAGTGAACATTTGTTTATTTTCACCTTCGGCTGAAATGGATAAACTCTGTGTGTTGGTTTTCCAGGAGGAGGAGGAGAGCGGATGAGAGCGGTTCATACAGAGGTTACAGCCAGGCCCTCTCCAACCCTCTCCACACAAACACACTATTAGTGACAGTGTTGGGGGAGTTATGTAATGATATTACTTTTTCCATGTATCTAGTAAAGTACCGCATTACTTACTTTAATTTTGGAGAAATACAGTATAATTGAGTTACTTTTTAAAAAAAGTAACGCCAGTTCCTTTGTTTTCTTATTTATTGACTGACAAGTCTCCTGACATGTTGGTAGAAATCAGAAATACAGAGCATTGTGTGCAGGGTGTGAATACTAGGGGTGGGCATAGATGTTGTTTTTCTCTCACAACCTCTGTGATAATTCTAGAGTCTGAATGAGATGTCTGTGATATAATTTTTCACAATGTGTTTCCTTGTGTGTTTTAGCCGTCTATCCGCTTACTGCACGCACATTTACTATATCCTGATATATAAAAGAAATAAAAAAATACAAATAAAGACCAGATCACGTAAACTGTTAAGACTGACTATTGTAATATCAGTATCAGGTAAGATTACTCATGTTCATTTCTGCACTCGGTTACATGTGTTTTAATAATAATTAAAATTAAACGTGTTTACTACAAATAAAAATCATAATAGTTGAACTAAAGTAACCACACATTAACATGGTTTTGCTGCACTAGCCATTTAGCGTTACCATGGTATTTGTGATTATACTAATTGTAATCAATCTGAATGACTATAGCAATGCATGCATACAGAAGGTGTGGATGTGTGTGATTTCATATGATTGGTAACATTATCTTATTATATTAAAATAGGTCAAATCACTTTGAAATATTTGTATGCATTATTAAGTCATATAAAATGTAATGTAATTTCCAGTTATGGAAGGGTGAGTTAAGATTTACCTAGCACAAAAACCCAGTAATGCATTATTAAAATATAAAGTCACATTAAATGGGCCTGTGCTAACATGAAAAAAAATCTTCATAGTTAGTTAGTTTAAGTTAATGCATAAACTAACATTGTAATGAGTCTGTATTGTAAAGTAAAGTAAAATCTCATATATATATATATATATATACATATATATGGAAAAAAAAGGAAGAAGGAAAGAAAGAAAGAAAAAAGTTTTGGAAATGGTTTAATTGGACTAAGTCTAAACTTAACTTTCTTAGTATACATTTTAAACGTCATTATTAAAAAAATAATTGCACAGAAAAATCCCACATTTACATTCTCCTCCGAACAATAGCTTATTCATGCAGAAAGTGTCCATTATCATTCAGGTTTGTGTGACAGCAACAGAGCGACTGCGAGTCAACAGGACTCTCCTCTGGATGACGTGGGAAACATTAGCGCCTGTCAGGCCCCGCTTTAGAGAATTCACATTACGGCAAACTTTGTTTAGTAATGGAGAATTCAATTAGGGACGTTGAGCGAGGAGAGTTATTTCCCAGGGGCCTCCGCAGCACAGCAATATTCAGATTTCATTGTCAGCGACTTGTGACTACAGACAGACGCTTCAGTCTGAGCTGCTGAGATGCTGGAGTTTCAGGTGATTTCATGCTGGCTTTGGGAGGTGTCATTGTGTCATTAGGTGCATGATACTTGTCTCCCAACTTTACAAATGTTAATAATTTGACTTTTCCAAATTATTGTAATGGGTTACAATCCTGTCACACTGCAGCATGTCTGTTCTGCATGAAATAATGCTGAAGTAATCAAACTAATCTTTGTGAATATTTTGAAATACTGTATATGCTGTGAAAAATACTTGGTGTAGGATGTAAAAAAAAAAAAGAATCTCTGAGTAATTAATAGTAAATAAAATTTAAAAAGCAATTAATACAATGTGTTAAATGTGAATGTTACATAGTAAGATTACAATATATTTTAATTTATTAACAAACAAAAACAATCTTTACAGAGTATTTAAACTTATTTATACGTATTTATTTATACTCAAACATCTGCTTCATGAGTCAATATTCATATATTGAATTTACAAAGAGGGCATGTCCATCCTAATATTTTAACACAATTTCCAATAATTATTTTTTTATTTAGTTTTTATTTATTTCAGGTGCTACAACAACCAAACACAAAACAGTGTTTTTTTTTTTTTTTTTTTTTTGTTTTTTTTTTTTTTCGGGGGTTTATTATTGTTCATATGGTGTCTGTGCCACCTGGGCATTAGACAAATGAACAGATAATAGAAATATACTTAAGTAAATGCATATTTATATTTGTAACTACATATTTTTATAGAAAAAAAAAGTGTTTATATTTTATATAATGTGCACATCTGTATTTAAGAACATCTATATACATATTATGTATAGAGTACACAGGCCATATACACCATATACACAAAAAGCAATCTTGGTATTCAGTCTTGGTATTTGCCTAAGGTATTATATATATATATATATATAATATCCAAACAGTTTATAATTACAGTATAACATAATAAAATCAAAATTGCATGTTGAATACAATACCCTTATATTTTAGTTAACTTACAATTCGTTTGAATATATTTCATTTTTTTATATTTTATATTTCAATATATATGTTATTTTGGTCAGAAGTCTTCTTTTAGTGAAGTTATTCATGACAGATGCCCTCTCTATAAAAATAAAAAGTGACGTAACTGAAGAATGTCTTATTCATCATCCATGACAAGCGCAGCATTTCCACATGTGTAGATCATGACTTTCAGGACTATGAAACATCATTGCTAAGAACTAATTCACAGGTTTTGTTGATGGTATTAAAATACCTCGGCTGCACCTGTTCAGATCTGAAATCCGACCGTCAGTTGACATCTTATGGACTGTAATAGCTTAAGCAGTTCAGTAGCCAGAGGGTCATAAATCCAGCCTCCTAAAGACGTTACACATGCAACCGAGACGCAGACAAATCAATTGATACTTTTACAGCTCAACCTTTAAAACTCCATGAAAATGCTGCAGGACGGGAATCCATTTGGATGAACTTTCCATGCCATCTGGCAACCAAGTGAACAGATGAAGTTAATAAAATTACATTTTAGAGCTGCGGAGGTGTGATAATTGAAATCTTAATCAACTGCCTGAAATTGAATTTAATGTTAATCAACTTGGCTGGAGAAACTGGATCTTCCTCTGAGTATAACAGCCATTGTCCCATCACTATTATTACGACTGAAACCTGCACATTTGGCTACAAGTGTTGCGCTCTTATCAAAACGCAGCGATAGAACAGCAATCAAGGGCTCAGTAGAAGATCATTCGAGCATGAGCATGAGAAAGCCTTTCGCAACACGTATTAAATGACAAGAGACGTGACACGTTCAGACAGGCTTCCGAGATTTATTCTGAAACGCAAGCAGACCGCATAGCCCTCTCTGAGAACTGTAAACTCTGCTCGTGCAACATATATAATCCATGTAACCTGGCGATTTAGCCCTGCGTCACTGCAAATGTCTTCTGACACCGGGTCAGATCGTATCTGATGGCTGCAGTGGACTCTAGCCGGTCGGCGGCCACATCTGACGCCGGGCGCTTTGGCTGGAAACTGGTCTTCCGCTCTCAATGACACGGACCAAAGTCTTTTTAATGAAGAGCGACTGGTCATCTTGCGTGTGATCTGAGCGCAGCTGCTATCAGCGGTGCTTAGCCCGCGGTTTCTGCAACTCTCCGAGGAGCCCGAGGTCGACCGCCGCAATGCCCTTCGCCAGAACAGTGGGCATCGGCTCATTAAAAACCGCCGCAAAAGTTGACGGCGAAAGTCCTTTGTGATGTCGCTCAGACTTTTTGCACGTTTTTTTTTTTTTTTCCCGTCTGGCCAAGTTTTGACTGAAGCTCTTTTTTTGAGGATAGACGGGGCAGGGGGACACAACAGCGACCATATGTTCAATGTGACCCTCATTATTCTCAATTAGGGCAGCCATCCATGCAATGGTCTTGCTGATAACAGTCCATAACACCTTTGGAGGGAGCGTCGCGTATCCCTCTCCGCTGCGGAGGATGAGGCTGATTCCTGGAAGGCGTTCAGCGGGATCGTGGGGCGAAGGCCCCTCGGCAGGGCGTCGCGATGGATGACTTGATTGAGAATAATGGGGGTCACATTGAACAGCTGATGTGAGGGGACTAATCTTATGCCTACTCGTTAATGACATTACCGGTTAACGGTGCCATCTCTCTTTTTCTACAGGATGAAACACTAGAACAATATTGTTCAAGGTAGCACTAACGGCCTGCACGTCTCTGTTGGCCGCTCTGCGCTGACAGGCGTGTGCATGAATCGGGAAGGTGACCCTCCAGGTCAAGATGGGAAGTGCAAGAAACATGCCCTGATATGAGAACCTCATCTCTGATGTGAAATAGAAATAGAATTTTTTAAATGAGACGTTTCCCCATGTTTTTTACACACAAATCTAAATGTTTAACCAACATAAAAAGAAATCAAGTACTGTACAAAATGTATTTGACCAAAACACTGTAAAACAGCTATGTTGTAAAATATTATTCAAATTAAAAGCTGTTTTCTCTGTGAATATATAATGTTTAATTTTAATTTATTAATGCAATCAAAGCTGAATTTCAGCATCATTACTCCAGTGTCACATGATCCTTCAGAAATCATTCTAATCTGTTGATGTCCTGCTCAATTATCATTTCTGATTGATATCAATATTGAAAACAGTTGTGCTCCTGAATATGTTTCCAGAAACCATGATTCTCTGGAAATGTTTTGATGAATTGCAAGTTCAAAAACAGTTTTGTAAATGTCTTTACTCTCACTTCTGGTCAATTTAATGCATCTTTGATGAATAAAAGCACAAAAAAAACTCACATGGCTCTTGTAGAATTATTCTAATATACATAGTAACAGAACAAAGTCTTTAGCTCTTCTGACTTGAACTTTTTGTGTTCCACATAATAATTTAAGTCATGTAAGTTTGATACAACATAACAGTAAGTAAACTATGACAGAAAATTAAGTTCTGACTGAACCAACACACTGGAATTAATGCACTCTCTGTGACTTTTCTCTGAATGCCTAGTAACTTTTGATTTGTTGTCTCACATTAAATCTGCACACTAGACATTTACTACACCCAGGAACCCAAACACAAGAGGAAAAACTGTTCCATCACAGAATAAAAGTATTGTTAGTTAACAGACATGCTTTTATTCAGAGTGGAATATGTAAAATATGGTTTCGTTAGGCTGAAATGGAAACAGAGACTTCCTTTCCCCCTGGCAAAGTTGCGCTGACATTGACGCTGTACTGTTCATGCGGTGTGTTAATGCTAAATCATTGTGACATGCTCAGCATTTAAGTTAAACTAATATGGTTAGCGCTCGCTGACAACCTTCCCATGAAGGCTCCAACAAAGAGGAAAGAAAAAACAAAGCACGACCTTTGGCCAGGCACAATGACAGTGTTGTGCTGATGTTATGGGCCGAGTCGAGCGGCAGCCATGACCCTTATAACCATAATCAAACTCCTCTGTACCCCCTCAAAGAACACAAGAGTACAAGTTCGAAATTGATGAGTGCGCCACTACAAGTTCATGGCTTTGACCTACAGGGCATCTGATCCCTTGACACAGAGTTTATTTTTCCAAAGCTACAGCTTGATATTCCAGCACTTAATTTAAGAGCGCAGTTAAATCACAGAAGCCATAATATGTCAAGTGATCCCACTGGTAGCGAGCGAGGGGGACAAAACAGTAAGTAATGAAAAAGCTATGATTGCTTTTCTGTCCCACCAAATGACAGTTATCACCTCAATAACCTGCTCGGGGCTGGCCCCATCTAGAAATCACACGTTACGGCATAACGTCATCTAACAGGGTAGTTACAAAAATCAATACAAAACCCATTTCAAAGACACTCAGTCGAGGTGAGACGGGCCCCCGCTCCTGCGTTCATTTATTGAATAGCCCTGAAGGGGAAAAAAACAAACTTTCTCTGATCCACACACATTACCTTTGGAGCAAAGGCATCTGAGACGAGGTCTGAGCTGATTATTGCGTTTGTTGTCTATTACTTAACCTCGTGCCGGGTACTCGGAGGAGGCGAAGTTGTGTGTGGGCTCTCCGTTTGCAA
The DNA here is from genome assembly GCA_032359395.1 of Enteromius anoplus. Lineage (NCBI taxonomy): Eukaryota > Metazoa > Chordata > Actinopteri > Cypriniformes > Cyprinidae > Enteromius > Enteromius anoplus. Next base: position 762,653 of record JAUMHG010000060.1, read on the forward strand.
TTCTGATGCCGTTAAGTGATGACCTGCTTACAGAAGAATCAGTCTTTGTCCATCACTCGTCTCCCGGGGCGATCAATAACGTCCTCGCTGGTTCTTCCAGCAAACATGTGTAGACTTGCTAGTCAAGATCTGTGGCTATCTGGTCGAGCCCTTGGCCCTCTAACATGCTCTCGTACATTATTCCGCTTTGATTAGTTGTCAATACGCAATCAAGCAGGAGATGGGCCCGAGCAAATACGTTAAGGATTATAGAGCAGACAAATGAACTGGAGAGACGTCAATCCCAGCAGGCACGTCATCCCGGGCCTGATGAAATATTGCACGTAAGCACGATTTATAGACAGTAACATGGCAATGTGCTCGCAGCCAGCTGGGTCAATATCTGACATCTCTGACACGGCCCTTTCTTGAAACTTTACACATGATGAAGACCTTGTGAACGGGCTATGTGTGCGCAAACAGTTTGAAAGAAATCACCTGGCTAGTACCAGTGAAGAGCTGCTTGATTCTCTGATTGAGAGAGACTGGTGTGTCATCAGGGCAGTTGCAGGAAGAAGATAGATCCTGAATACTAGTCTCATAATTCTTGATTTTGAAGAAATATTTTGGTGTTGTTCTGGGACCAATTCTATTTACACTTTACATGTCAAAATATCAATACTCAAGTTAATCAACATCTGGGCTTAGAGCTTAGTGTTTAGATTAGTTTAGCTCTATAAACAAACCTGGGTGCAAGTTGCATGTGGGAACCATAAGGGAGCTTGTGATGCACCAACGAATAGGTTTGCCTCAGTCATAGCAGGAGCAGCAGATTTGATTGTGTTTTCTTCTTATTTATCTACAGGTATTGTGTGAGTGTGTGTGCATATGACAAGAATGTTCATTCACCGGTTTTATATTATCTAACCTTTACATGGTTCTCTCCCACACACACACTCTCTTACTCGTACACACTCTCATTCCTGTTTCTATTCAATGAAACAACAGTACAGAAGGCAAGGCAAACCGACTTCACCTCGTAATTCAAAAAGTCAGAGAGATATGCCGCGCAGAGAGGAAGGAGCAGCAGAGAATACCAATCAGTGCAGCGAATGCATTTCTGAAGTATATTTAAGGCTGTGACACGCTACCGCAGATGTACATATGTCCGAGTTTCTATTTTGCAAAAGATATGGCTTGTGATAACCTATTATAGGACATTGCAGAAGATCCCCTCTGCAGTACCACGGTGAGGAAAAATTCCATCACTCTCTGCTGTCGGAAAATGCAATACAGAAACAAATTATGGTTGGAATTGAAAAGTCACCGGCTTATTCTGTCTTAATAACCGTCTGGCAGAAGGGCTAAGTGCAGAGGTAGAGCGACTCCCCAAATGTTCTTACAGTATGATCAGCTTTGACACCTGGACCTGCGCGAGATGGACTACCTTTCCTCCTCCGCTCTTTTTTCACCCTTTCGATTTCCATCGTTTTTCACCTTTAACTTAACCGTGTCTGTTTTTTTTTTTTTTTGGCTTTCTTATTCAAAAGGCATACAGGGAAAACAGGAAGAAACAAGATGGTGGATGTTTGTAGCTGAGATATGATGAGACTGCTGGTAGACAGCTATATTACTTACATATTTGGAATGTATACTCCATTATTACTTGACATTATCATTTATTAAATCTAAGCTACATTTTTCTAATAGGTCTTTAGTGTTAAAAATAAATACTGTCAGGGCTGAAAAATGAGCAAAAAAAAAAAAAGGGCTGTGGACAGTTGTTTTTGCATCTGTGGGAGTTTCCATTTCAGATGCAAGTTTATAAGAGGAGCGCACACAGTAAATTTGCCCGAGTAAATTTTACTCTAATTGAAGAAAATTTGACTCTACGAAATATAACATTTGGTCCCTCCCTGAAAAGAGTAAAAGTAACTCTTTTGATAGAGTTGTTTTTCCAGAGTTCATTTTGCTCAATTTAGTGTTAATATTTTACTCTTTCCCTTTACATTTGACTCTATATAGTGTTTTTT
>JAUMHG010000060.1:772651-796119 GCA_032359395.1 Enteromius anoplus
ATGGTTAGTTATAAATAATTAACAAACTATTAACTGTTATTTAACAAGTCATTTATATCCCATTAACTAACAGTTTAATAATGATCTATTAACTAGTTATAACAGATAGTTATTATAAAGTGTTACCCAATAAGGTAAGAATTATATCATCCAAATGAAAAGTTTCTCAAGTGCCTTATGAAAACATTTAAAGTTTAAAAGACTGTTAATAAACACACAGAAAACACACTACAATTAAAATCAATAATTAATTGAAAGCACCTGTTTAAAGCAATCTATGTATTACTTTTCTTCCTTTGAAACCAAATGACTCTGAGTTCATGTTGCATCACTGCATTAAATAGAAGACAATTACAGCAATGTAGACAAAGTTCTAAATGTCCAACCAAATGGAACGCTAATCACTATAATGGTAAGTAAAAAATAAAAAATAAAAAAAAAAACATTTAAGGAAATTCTTATGTGGCATATGTGATGTTCAGTTGTATTGAAAATTCAACATTGAAGATGACTGTTAAACGAGTGAATTCATTTCAGTGAAAATTCAGTGACATATAACAGACATGGGGACATTTTGTCTTCTTCCTCTGTTGTTGTGTTAGTGCACTGCTGCCTCTCACTGCTTTATTAATGTCATTGGTTCCCTTGTGGCTACTTGAATATTTAATAAGTAAACATCAGTCAATGCAGTAAGTAAATTGTCTTATTTGCCTTGAAAGTTGCTTTAACTTGGTAAAACTTATTAAGTATAACCAAGTACAGCTTGCTAACTATATCTAAGTAAGGTGAACTATTTGATTTTACAGTGTAGATGTTTGCTCTGCCTTGTATGAGTCACAGTGCTATACTTTTACTCTTAGTTGTTTCTGGACATTAATCTATTTTTAAACTAAATGCTACCTTTCTCCATTCTCCACCGAGACGTCTCGTAGGGCTTGGTGTGGAGGTCAGGCGATGGGTCAGTCTGATGCCCGGGGCCGCTCATCTACTCTGGCTGTTACAGAGGCATTGAGGCAGCGGGCCGCTGGACTGTGTCTGATTAGCGGCTCTAATATGCTATTTGTGACTAATTTCCACCACTGCTAAGTCACAGCTGATGGCCTTGCTCCATAAATCTCCAGCTCCCACACTTCTGACTGCGCTCTTTTCTTTCTTGCTGACCCAGTGTGAATACAGAGGAAATAAAAGTGATGGATGACTTATGCAATCTGTCATGAATCAAACACATTGTCCGTGTCCAACTTGTGCATCTTGTATCACAGTTCTATCATTGACAATCATATATGATGGCATTCAAAAATGTGGGAATGGTAGAACTTTTAAGTTTTTTTTTTTTTTAAAGCATCCTCTGCTCACCAAGGATGCACTTATTAGAAATACACCAACACGCAACACACACGCATAAATTAATGTAAAATGTAAAATTATAATTATGTTAAAAGAAAAAAATTATAATATAATTAATTATTGTGACAGAATCTGGTGTCAAATAAAATAAAAAATATGTCAGCAATCCTCTAATGAATAAAGGATAAAAAGAATAGTATGTATTCATACATTTATTAAAAAGAAGAAGAAAAAAAAAGGAAGTAATTGAACGGTAGTGTACTGTTACAAAAATATGAATCTAAATACAAAGCGTTACAAAAGAAATAAAGTCATAAGGGTTGGTACAGAAAAAGCATGTGGGTGATTAAACAATGATTAAAATTTCATTTTTTAGTCAACACACTCAGCTGAAACAGTTTAAGCTTCTCTGTTCCTGCCTGATTGTTGTTGTGTAGCACTAATATAATTCCTCCATTGTACTGAATGACTTTAAATTGTAATTCAGTAATTTCCTCATTCTGTCATCTCGCATGGCCAATTTAATTTCAGCTCATGAATTGAACAGAGCCGGTCTTAAACTCAATTTTGTCCAGCCCTGCTAACAAGGACGTCTAATGGCTTCTGTGCCTCAGTAGTTCAGTGAAATGTAATCAGCGTGAGTTAATCAGTGTTGAGTGGTTAAAAGGTGTGAATAACACACAAAATCGGCTTCTGCTGCAAACATTCACTCTGCAGGTGTTGCTGTGTTTAAATTTTGATTTAACAAAATCCTGCAGATATGAACGAAACGGACACCTGTGTAAATGTGCAACGAGTCCCCTGTTTAGTGACTTCCCTGTTATCCGTGATCAGCGTCTGCCTGACCCCGGCGTGAGCTGTGACAGGCACGGGGCGAGGGTTGCTGGGAAGGGGGATGCGGGCCGGCCCATCTGGGACCGAAGTCCTGGAGCTAACGCCAGGGGTTTGAAGGAGAACACTGTCAGTTTAGAGGACAAACCGCTAAAGCAGAGGTCACACACACAAACACACTCAGGGAATTCACCGCGGATGGAGGAACGGATGCTGGCGGGCCGGTTTTTACGTTATTTACCACTACCATGTATTTACCATGTATTCAGTACAGTAACTAAGCAAATCAGATAAACGTGAACAGACACAAACACACAATTTGACACACCACAGCTCTGATTATTCCTGGTTTGATCACTATGTTGTGCAGAAGCAGCACACTACCACAATCTGCCGTACTTTCCTGCAGCTGTACAAACAAAAGTGCCCAACAAATTCAATTCCACCGAACTCTCCACCTGCTCAAGTTGGACTGTGGGGGGTTAGTGAATGAGTTATTTGTGCACACAATAAAGTGGCATGTCTTAGTAGTGGATCATTGTTTTCATCGATAACTAAAACTAAATAGTCATCTTAAGTGCAGTAACTGACATAAAATCAAGAAAAGCTCTCAATGCACACTGCAGATTCACAGGAATTATCCATTTACTATAATTGCTAAATATGTCCATGCCTTATACATGAATTTGGTAGATTAAAGTTGGATAATATAGTTTGCAGTTTGCAATGAAATATTACTTAAAACTTAAAAAAGAGAAATTAAATGTTGCCTTAAGTAAATCAAATAAATAGGCTATAATTATTAAAACTAATGTAGAAATAAAAAATAATAATAAATAAAAAAACATGAAAATATAATAAAAATGACAAAAGCACATAACAAAATTACTAAAACAAACTAAAATAAATGAAAACTGAATATGCATAATATATATATATATATATATATAATAAAAATATTAATACATGCTATATTAGTGCAAACATAACTGCAATAGTGAATTTATTAGTATGAAATAAATGTGTATGTGTATTTATTTATTGTTATTATATAACAACTTTCACTCAGAAATTGCTAGTAAAGTTCATAAATAATTGCAAAGAAACAGCAAGTAATACACTGAATATACATTTTTAAATAGCATATTTTAATTTTTCTACTTTGAGCTGATGAAAAGAGGGAAGCCCTACAATAGTAACATCTTAATTAACTGGTTTTATTCAAATAAAAAAATATTGTTTTATTATTACTAAATCAACCTGAATGTGGATTCATATCTGTACCAACAACGCTCATTTTTACAAGCTAGATCAGGTAAAAATCACTCTTTAAAGATAACAATTGCAGGTGACCTTTTTTCCTCCAAAACTCATTTTTACACCCATTCAAACAAGTCTCTCACAGTGGTTAAAGATGAGACTAAGATTCCTTTCAAAACACGAGAAGAAACATTCAGAGTCTGATCAGAGAGTCGTGACCTGAGTTCACTGAAAGTGGATTAGTTTATGTAAGATCACAGCCGAAAGCCCAGAGTTCATCTGAGACTCTGACGGAGACAGTAAGGCCGAGCTTTACCTTTACCCACAATCCCTTCAGATTTCACAGATCATTCACAGAGAGACGGAGGAAAACAGGGGTCAGAAGCGGCTCATAAACCTACCGGTCTCACACAATTAAACACACACGGTTAAAATATAGTGGAAATGATTGTGTGGGCCTCCGGACGGCTGGCTTTGTGTGAGATGTTTTCCCTGCGGCCTTATTCTTCACATCTCAGCATATCCTTTCAAACGCTGACCGGACGCTAATGAGATGCAAAGAGCTGCAAAAATATCGCCGTCCGCGTCTCTTGCTCGCCAAAGGTGCCAAGAAATGCGCGTGGCGTCACGTAACACAAACACAACCAGCCTTCACTTCCAGCATTAAAGACATTAAAAATCATCAGCCGAAGAGCTGCTAATTATTACTCGCGCTGCGCACACCGGCGCCAAACAGAGCGGAGAGCACCGACTTCTCAATGTCAATTTCTCGCAGTAACAAATATATAAAGGTCAGGGAGTGAGTTCCCAGGGAATAAGCGCAGCGCTGAGGTGCTAAATGATGTGTATCTGGCCGTGATCACCTCACAGATGGCTGGGTTAAGATTATACTGCCCCCTGCAGTCCTGGGGATCAATGCTCACATAATCAAACACAGCAGCAGGGGGCCGCCCATACATGCATCAAACTTAATTTACCAGAATGCATTATCACTTTTGCTTTTTGAAATTCCAGTTTTTTAAATGCATCTTTCTGCTATTCCAAACTTGATTTGGAGCCCATTGTATTAAACACTAATGAACTGAAGAGAAGCCCATTCTAAATTTCGCTCTACGGTTCAAACGTTTGGACTCATTGGAGTCAGTTAAAAAAAAGAAAAGAAAAGAAAAAGAGTACTTTTATTCAGTATGGATGCATTAAATTGATCAAAAGTGACAGTAAAGACATTTATAAGGCTGTCAAAGATTTCTGTTTAAAATAAATGATGTTCTTTTGCACTGGATATTCATCAAATAATCCAGAAGAAATAAACTGCATTACCATTTTCAACATTATTCAGAAATGTTTCTCGAGCAGCAAACCATCATTGTACTGTAGAATGATTTCTGAAGGATCATGTGACACTGAAGAGTGGACTATTGATGCTGAAAATTGAGATTTGATCATAGAAATACATTACACTTTAACACATATGGAAAAAAAGCTATTTATAAGTGTACACTATTATAAGTGTTATAATATTGCTAAACACTTGTTTCGATCTCAAGAGTGTCTAAATGCATGCAACATTAAAATAGCTGAAATATTAAGTGGGGAAGAAAAATCGCATCAAGTATCATCACCAAGGAGTGTTGTGAGACAGTTTAAACCTCTTCACACAATTAAAAGCTTAATATACATACGTATATATAAAACAGAGCATATTTGGCATGTTAGAGACAGTTGACAGTAGCCACAAATAATGACAGCACACCAGACACGGCCAACAGCTGCAAAAAGAGGCTCTATTAAACAACACGCGATGCCTAACAATGAGCGGGTGTTGTTGAGCCCGGCTGTGAGCACTGCACTTTCAACTGACATTTGTTTTGATGTGCGGGGACAGTAATTAAGCTCCTCACCTGACGGAGGAGGTGATCTCTTCTGTCACATTCTGACAGCACTCCCAGCCACAGCTAAAGCCAAAGAGGTACAAGCTTGCTAGCAGCAGAGGGAGAGCCGGCGTAATGTTTGATTGCACGATAGCGTGCCGTAACTCAGAGCTGTTACGCCGCTGACAGCCGTCTCGGTGTGAGCCGCCGCGCAACACTACGGCTTTTAGGGCTCTGAGGGCTCGTTAGTTTATGACACTACGATGTCACTCGAAGCGGCGGAAAACTGGCATGCGATTGGACCGGGATGGTGATGTCATCCTGTTATGAAGTGGCAGAATAAATATCTGCCCGTTCCTCATGGAATTTTGTACAGCAGTCAAAATGCGTAATATGATTGTGCTGCGAAGATTAAAAATATTAAATCAAATAGTGCTTGATGATCTAAATATCTCATTTCACACACATGACATTAATCAAAATTGACAATAAAGAAATGTAATCAATGCACACACCGAATTCAATCAATTCAACCTGTTTTGTAGACACAACTTTGATTGACTCCCGAAAATTTCAGGTTGTAAAAATTGCATTCATATAAATTCAACACAACGTATACAGAAAGAACTGAAGATCTAGCTGTCAATGGCATATTTATATGCGTATCAGAAATCACGCAAGCAATCAATGCTAGTGTAAGGTGTAAGATTATTAAGTGTTGCTTACATTAAGAGGACATGGCAACCCTTCAAAAGGGTCGCACTTTGTAAAAAGCAGCCTTCTAAACATAAACAAAACATGAGGCTGTTCACAGTGGTTTAGTTAAAGATTTCGTCAAACCAAAGTAGTGGACACCAAATGGACGACAAAATGTTGCTAAAACAGGGTTTCCAAAGTGAGTTCTGTTTCATAAACACACAAAACAATAATTTAGGGGATTCACTCCGGTCTATCTGGCCTTACAGTGTTACACGTGGTTTGATTTAAATAAATACTGTACTTACTAACACCCTAACAACCGCCAGAACACCCTAGCGACTTCCTAGCAATTTCTCATGACACCCTAGCAACTGCATAGCAACAGAGACGTACCGTGAGAAGGTCTTTGGCAGGTGCAGGCCTGAGATCTGAGAGACACGGTGACGCCTGCTGTATTTTTGTCTAGTTTTAAGGGTATCGATTACAGAGTCTGAACGCCGCAGTCATCTGAGAAGCATTTAAAGACGCATTTATCAACTTTTTTGACAAGGATTATTAATGAATGTTCTGAGAACAGAGCCCTGTGGCTCTCACTGCTGCAGGTTTGTGTCTTCATCTTTTCATCTCTCAGTTTCTCTGCAGTCCCACATCTTAGAGGTGAACACACACTCACACCAAAGATCCTTGAGCAGGACACATCCTCCAGACCACATCAGAGCTGGTTTGAGGGTGGTCTGTGTCAGCAGGGTTTCACCGCATGACAAAAATGAATAATAATAGTAACAAATGATAATAATAATTACGTCAATAGGTTGTGTCTAATCGTGGTGTTTTGCTGTGTTTTTTCTCTTGCTTTGTTTTGTTTTCATCACAAAATGCTGTTTGAAAAGAAGTTTCTTCTGCTGAATTTATTTGACCAAAAATGTGAAATACTATTATAATTAAAAATTTCAATTTTTTTTTATGTTAAACTAATGCATTTCTCTGATGTTATTTTCAGCATCATTACTCCAGTCTTTAGCGTCGCATGTTCTTCAGAAATCTTTCTAATATACCGATTTACTGCTCAATTTCTCATTATTATAAATGCTGAAAACAGTTGCGCTGCTCAAAATGTTTGTGGTAACTGTGATACCTTTTATTTCTCCGGAATCACAGATGAATAGAAAGTTAAAGAACAGCATTTATTTGAATTAAAAATCTCCCGGAGCATTATACATGTCTTAGCTGACACTTTTGATAAATATAATGCTTCCTCGATGAATAAAAGTAAAATAAGCTGTTTCTGAGTTGTCAAAGACTGACTATTTGTTTACATCTTGCTGAAGATTCACGAGTTGAATTTCAAGTAACTTTGACACTTAAAATTCAGAAAGTAGGCAGAAAAAACAACAACTTTTTTGTAAGTCAAATTAAGCCGGAAGCAAATGATTTCATCCAGTTTAGCATATGCTGAATCGTCTACACAGAGACTCTTCTACTGTCGACAATCTGTCCACCACAAAACAGACCCGTGTTTACGTGCGAACATACGACGGACACATTTCTCCTGCCACGGGTCAAGTCGGAGCACCGAACCTGGCACCAAGTGGGAATCGGGTTTGGGCGATTTATCAATCTACTGGCCACATTAAACGGATTTCTTAATGAAGTGAAATCTTTATAAGGATTAGCCTGCCACCTGCAAGGTACCACCTGCTCATCCCACATAATTGGCAGGCTTGGCAGAGCTGCCATCAGCATAAAGATACGGAGAGAGGGCAAAGGAGCAAGCGAAGGCGCTGTCGGAAAAATAATGCGAGCGGTGACACAAATGTCTCTGTGAAAAACAAAGTGAGCATCCAACTTTTCTGCTTTCTCTTCTGGCAGTCTGGACTCAACTTTGACACGGAGAACGCCCCCGAGCGTGGCAGAGAGACGCCGCTCCACTAACACAAGCAATGTAAACAGCCGTCACTTTCTCGCAATTGTTTCTCAGGCTGGTGTCGGCCAAACTAGTTGAGCTTGTCTCCAGATGTTCTTGGGCTGATCGTGTAATCACTGTACTTTGATTTATGCTCCATTACACATTCGGTGATTGATGGCTGTGAAGTACAGCTCCGAATAGGTGTGTGTGGGAAGAGGCTTTGAAACTTCAACTTGACAAACTACAAGATACTCGTGATTTCAAGTAAAGTCAAGCTACACTACTGAAACAAAAGTACAACAAAAACACATTTAAGTAGTTTTGTGTAACGTCAGATCATTTTTAGATCCTGGCACAGAAACAATGAAGACCTTAATTGGGTCACAGCATAAAATAGAAATAGAACAGATTAGTTCCCTTTCAGTCGGTCACGTCGGTGACCGACGAATAGCGAGATTCCTATTTGTCGGTCACCGACGTGCCGTCTCCATTCCCCTCTTCAGGGAACGAGGGTTACAATGCGTAACCGAGACGTATGAACTAAACACCATTAACACAACCAGAAACCACGATTTCTACAAAACATAGGGATGAATTGCAAAAATGTAATCGATATAAAAAAGTATTTTGTAAACATTCAAAAATCTGTGATAAAATGAATACTTTTTCAAGAGTAATGCATTAAGTTGATGAAAAGTGACAGTAAAGAAATTTAAAGTGTTGTGAAAGATTCCTATTTCAAATAAATGCTGCTCTTTTAAAATGTCTGTTCTTTTGTGAATACTGAAAAATAAAACGTATTCCGGGTTACACAATATTCAAAACTGATGATAATCAGAAATGTGTGTTGAGCAGGAAGATCATGTGACACTGAAGACTGGAAAAATGATGCTGAAAATATAGCTGAACATCACCGAAAGTAGAAAGCAGCTGTTTTAAATTATAGTTATATATATATATATATATATATATATATTTATATGTTTATTTTTTATTTTATTTTTTTATCAAATAATTGCAGCCTTGGTCAGCATGAAAAGATTTGTTTCATAAAAATATATAAATATATACTCATTGTAAAAAAAAAAAAAAAAATCATGTTGACCCCAAACTTTTGAAATAATTTTTGTACATTTAAATTTACCATCCAACAATCTAGCCATTTATATTTCCCTATTTTTACTAATTTATGTATAGCTTGCAGTACAACATAACAAAACTAACAAAGCCGGGCTGTTACTAAAAACGTAGTCAGAAGGTAGTATTGTTGCTAGTTTAAGTTAGTTACCCCTGAACAAAGAGAAATGCATAAGCTGGAGTGCAGTTGGAGCTGTAGGTGACAGTGATTATAACGCGGCTGCCCCAGAGTGTGTTGATACAGCAGAAGCCTGGCGTAGGGTTGCTTAGGACTGCTAAGTGCTGCGATGGCTCCACAACCACAATCCTCAGGGTTAGAAAGTCATTAACATCGTCACACCAAATGACTGCGAGCGTGACCGTGAGACACTCATTCTGGGAAACTGTTACGCTGTCTGCGTCCACCAGGAGATGTGCCAAGGAAGGGCCGTCTGAAGCCTGTGTGTGTGTGTGTGTGCTTCTGATGCCTATGTTTTGAAATCTTAGCCTTGTTTTCACTGCTAAAACCATCTGTCCTGTTGAAAGTTATCAAAGGATGACTGGAAACATTTGTAAAGTTTAAAACAGTGTTTATTATTAATCAGTATTAGTCATGTTTGGAGTTAATGGACTGGGTTCTAAACCTCGTAATCCTTTATTCAAGTATTAGAGTAACTTTAGCACATAATGACTCCTGCATCCTTTGAGCTTTGGATGAATGTCAAATCATGTGTGCCGTCGAGGAGAGCTGCGATCAGACTCATGATTTCACCTGCTGGCTCATAATACAGCACAAAATTGTGTAACAAAACATTACATTGTAAAAAAACTATTTTAGTTTTCCTACTTCAAAATACAATGTTTAAACAAGTGTCATTTCTTGAAATTCTTCTAATTATTTGTGAAATTTTCCCAGCTGTTTTTGTTTTATTTTTAACTGTAAGATTGCCCCAGGAATTGGTTTATAATTGTCTTATTTAAAGTAAATTATGTGTTAAATACTTACACAATCACCTTATAATCAGTCAGAATAGTACAACATATACCAATAAAACGTTATTATCCTCAACAAAATGCCATCTCTGATCTGTTAAGGTGGAACAGAAGCTGCATCTGGAATGGCTGTTGTGTGCATTTGTACAAAGTGTTTAATGCTGCTCAAAGGTGGTATGCATGTTTTGTTTTGTTTTGTTTTTTTATTGCACATAATTGAATTACATAAGTACAGTGTGTAAATTATAAAATGTCAAAACAGTAACTAATTACAGGAATGCATCAGAAAATGAAGGTTGTTTTTGTGAAGGTTGGTTTGGTTGTTTCAGTAGCATAACACACACACACACACGTTCGTTTTTGTGAATTGTGGGGACTCTCCATAGACTTACATTACTTTTATACAGAACAAACAATCTCCTAAACTTACCCCTTACAGAAGATCTGTTTGCATTCTTACACTTCCAGATAAACATCATTTACTATGTCCCCTCATAGGGACCACAGGCCAGTCCACAATGTTCAAAAATTTGGGGGGACAGTTGATGTTAAATGAACATGTATGCATATGATGCTTTCATATTCATATTTCCCTTTTTTTCATTTTATCTGAAAGGCGTTGTGTTTAATGTTGGTTGACTGTTGGCCCTTTTACGAATGAAAATGTACTTTAAGTGAAATGTAATTAATATTAAATAAATAAATAAATATTGGGACTATGTTATATTATATTCTATTTGATTTAATTCTAACTTCTGACCTTGTTTGGCACCAAAAAAACATAAAAATAATTAAACCAAACTGTAATTGTGTCTGCGTCTTCTTGTCAGAGTGCAAACGGACTGTTAATAATGATCCCATTTCCCAGTGAAATAGGGCTTGTGGTTCTTGACAGTCTCTTGGCAACCAGATGCCAAACACAGCATTTCTTTTTTTTTTTTTTTACCTTGAGTGAAAGCACAACAAGCTAGCTTTCTATCCAGCTAAACAATCATATTGCATGACAATCTATGCCAGCATCTTTAAACCAGCATGCACAAAACCGACTGCCTCTGCAACATATTTGAATGTCGTTCCATATCAATTTGTGTCACTCAACGTCCACAATTGTCATTCAGAAAGACACACTGAAGGCCTAAAAATAAACGAAGGTCTTACTAACCCGGAGAAACTGGCATCCGCAAGCATCGCTTTACCGTCCCATATAAACAACCAGCAGAGATGCTTCGGCTGAGAGCGCACTACATTTCTCAGAAGAAAAAAACACAACTTGCATGTGGGAAACTCCAGGCAGGCCGTCAGTATTGGACATGGCTGATGGCCACACATCAGCTCAGTAAACACAGAGCACATTACAGCCGTCGGGACAGAGCTCAACATAAATTACACCAACCTCTTGCCCAAAGGTGACTGCGCTGAGATAGAATTGAGTGCGGAGAAAAGCCACACGAGTGCCTTCATTTATCTGAACCCACAGCATCAGCCTGTGGCCTCGGTGAGTGCTCACAATCACCTCATTTGTAATTGTAGGTATTTACACATAATCCATAAGTCTTCAGACAGAACACTGAATTATATCTAAGATGTAAATTATTAAATACAACTTTAGACATGTAGGAATCATAAAACACACTGAAGATCATTGTCATTCTCAGGAGAAGCTGATACAGTGCGTTTTGCTCATTTACCAATTCAGAGATCACACGGTGAGGGCACATACTCAAATCATTATAAAGTCAAAAACTATGCAATGCCTTGAGAAAAAGAACTGCAATTAATTGCACTGAAGGTGCACTTCAAATCTATAAGTATATTACATAAAAACTGTTACATAAAAAATAAATGCAATGCCACTTAATGTTTCTGACACATAAAAACACTTTTAAAAATTGCATTTTGCAAAAACGTTAAAGGTTTTAAAGTGCATTTTATTTTTTTATTTTTGTATGTTTTTTTTATCATGCTTTAAAGAAAAACACTAAGTGTATTTTGATGTGTTGACTAAACATGCTAAAACACATGTAAACCACTATGTATGAAGGCATTAAGCACTGGGTTCATTAGTCTTTCAGGATTCAGAAACATGCATACACAAAGTTTAACACGCATAAAGTGCATATATTGCTGATATGAAATCAGGAACAACATCAGTGAGCTGAAGCTGTTTTCATGCACGTCTTGTTAGAGGCTCAACCAAGTAACGTCTAGTAATTTCTGGGAACAGGTTTTATCCGGTCTGTAGACCCTGGCCCAGAATCTTACATAACTCCAGGCTCCTGATGGCGCCCCGGCTCCTGACTGCAGATGGGTCGCTCGTTTTGATCTGTGATTATCTCGCCCGTGTTCTGAAGGAGATGTAAACCTCTTGTGAGGCTGTTAGGTAAATCCCACAATGCAAGGAATCGCCTCGGGTCTGAAGTCCTCACCCTTCATTCCTGAGAAAGGCAAAGGTACCTGACAGATTTAAACCCTTTTTATCCCAACTACAGAACGAGGGGGCGGATGGGTGAGAGGGTCACGCCGAGAACTCGCTTTTAATTAAACTGAAAATAAAGAAGCCTCTCTGTGTCCTCGTGTAATTAATGTTAACAGGCCAGGCTGTCATGGGGCAGCCCGCAGAAACCTCCCGTACCTGCCTAAACACTGCCAGACATACCTGGGAAATTATCGACTAATTATCTCGTAAGTAGGTTTGCTCGCGTTGAAGAAACAGCGCTCTTAATTGCCGGCAGGATTTCTATTCGCCTCCGAGGGCCGGCCGGCTTATCTGAGGAGCTTATTATATTAATGCCGCTAATTATGTATTTTGCTTACTTTTGATGTGTGTCTGTTCTAACGGGGGACCTTTATAAGAGGATGATGGCAAATACTATATTATAAGAGATTCTGTGAGACATATTTGTGTTTTTCTACCATAAAGACTCAGATGAACAGCATTATATGAAAGGAATCTTCCCTTTTTTTCTTAAATCAAGAAGAAATCCAAAGCAGTAAAGGCTATGAATGTATATTTACTGAGTGATCTAGTATTTCGAGCCAGATTTAGTGGGGTAAAAATGGCATCAGAAAGATGCAGCATCATCATGTTATTTTTACACAGAGACAAACACTTATTTTGATATGTTAATTTTAAAGCACTATATGGCTCATTTACAGAGATATATGGACTTCTGCATGGCTCATTGATTCGATTGTACAATTTTGTTCAGTGTTTCAAGCAAATGTGGTTCAATTGCCATCCAGCTCATGCTATTTTATTTTATTTTTTTTACTGTTAGACAACCATCTAATGAGCAAATGATGCTGAAACTAGAAAAAATATATCTTATTGACCCCTATCAAAAATAAACATACATAAAAGGGAACATACCTGTCTGGAGGTCTGACTGGCTCAGGGTCTGCATTTTAAATCACAGTTCCCTAGAATTTCATTATATGCAGAAATATTAAGGTTTGCATTCATGGAAATTACTAAAGTAGTCAGATCTGTTCATCGGAAGGGAGTGACCCAATACTTTTGGCAATAGTGTATTATGTAGGACTGGATAAAGTTTGATGACCAACACATGCTTTATGAGACCCCCAAAAACCATATAAAACCAGTTCAGTCCCCAGTAAACCGTTTTAAACCCAATTGAGATCTCATAATTCTCGTAATCATGTATTTTTTTTTTTTTTTTCATGTGTGTCTCTTCTAATGGGGGCTTTTAATATAAGAGTATGACAGAAAATATGCCAGAAGAGCTTTTTTTTTTTTTTTTTTGTGGCGCTACTGCAAGAGCTTGTGTTTCCTTCCATAAAGACTCAGCATTACTGGGAGGTTATGAAAGCTTAAGATCAAATCTTTGCTCTTTCTCGTGCATTATTCATGTGTGTGTTCCCTGAGGCCACTGGAACGGGCCGGGACTCGGCGGTACCAGCGGTTCTGAGCTCCATTCCTTACTGAAACAGGAATTATTCTGTGCCCACGGCGCTCATAAACTGACTGTAGACTTTCTGTCCCTGCGAGACACTGACCTGTCGCTCTCAGTACAAAAACACTGCTAGCACTGCAAACTATGGGCTATTAAACCTGTTAAATCTATTCTTTCAGACATGAAGGGGCCATGACTGACATACAGCAGTAAACCGATAATCACACTGTCATTATTTAGGAGGGATAAACAGACTGGCAGGCATCACAAATTATCTATATCTATTATTGAAATACTTTTTTGAATATCTTTAAAAGATTAGCTGCCAGGTTTGTCTCTTACTAGTGTATGTTTTTTTTTTGTTTTTGTTTTTTGGCTGTTTGTTTTTCATATAAATCACTTTTAAAATAGACAATGATTTCCCTCAAAAGCTAAATCTAACTTTTATTAGGACAGGCAAAAACTAAACATAATTGACACATTTTCTAACATTACGTTTTACAACATAAACTATTAAATTTTTTTAAATTGTAATACATTTTACAATATGCCTGTTTATACTGTATTTTAATCAAATAAATGCAGCCTTGATGAGCAGATGAAACTTCTTTCTAGCATGCTTGGGATAGTTAGCTATTCTTAAGTGTGCTTTTGCATTGTTTTGTATTGTTAACAAGCTATCTGTTTGATGATTCAGCATGCCCTTACTTCTTGTTGCATAGTCTAACATGATGTAGCGTGTTTTAACACTTTGTTAATTCCTTTTTCTTTGTCAAGCCAACATAAATATCCAACAATAAATCATCTGCAAGTCCAGTTTTGTATATATAATTCTAGGATTACAAGTACATTTAAAGTTCACAGTTAGCACACTATGGAAAGATCAGAAATTGCAACCGTTCCTCTGGCAGGATATTTACAATAAAGTGACCTGAAATGTCTCCATGTCCAGGATGAGTATTTCTGACCTCAATCGAGTGTTAAACAGCACATTCTGCCTTTCTTTTCTTTCACAGCACTTCCTGAGATCAGATAATGTTAACAGCGCATTCATTGTGAAAATATCAAATTCTCAATGAAGCGTCATGTGGCTGAAATGTCTTGAGATCACCTCTGCAGCTCTTGAAAGGCGTACTGTACGGCCGACACTAGACGCCAGATAATTTAATGGATTTTGACTTTAAAATGCCCCCAGCACTGTTTCTCTGCTGAGCAGACATTCTGCCGGTTTTATCCTCAAGACTGCGTTAAATCACAGGAAGCCTCTGTTCACATATACACACACTCGTGCAGGTAAAGGTAGAAGCTCTTCAAGGCCTCTTCTCTTTGTTTGGCAGGCATGAGAGCGAGTGAGGGAGTTTCTCGTTGAATCACTGTGCGGTTTATATTCCACCTGTGTTGTGACAACACCATTCACAGGCGTCTCAGATGTGGCTTTGAGGTTTGCATGATATGAAAGAGCTGCTTTAAATCGGAGAATGTAGAGCCATCCTCGAGTGGATTAAGGTTACGCTGGCCGTAATCTCAAGTGTCAGATGCTCAGCCTCAATGGAAACAAAAGGCAAATTTACATCTTTGTTTCGGTGCGGGGAAAGGTTACCACGCTTGGCTGAAACTCACACGACTCCACAAAAGATATGCAGCAGTGACATTAGAAAGTGATCTTATAAAAGTGTTTCTCAAGTGGGTGAGGGGAAGTTGAGAGATGTTGTGACAGTTTCTAATAAGAGTTTACACATAAGATGTTTTTTTTTAGAGAAGACAAATTCAAGATTGTTGGCAGCAGTTCAATCAAAAATAATAATTTGCTGTAAATGTGTAAACCCCCAGGCTATCTGAGATGTAGATGAGTGTGTTCCCTTTCAGTTGGTCACGTCGGATATCTCGCTTCGAGAGGAACAATCTGCTTTGCGTGTATGAAAACACGCCACTGACCATTGGCATGCACTGATTGCATTCAGCTGCAGCTGATCACCGCGTGAGTATAAACCGCCAGAGGATGCATGCATCATTAGCTTTTTGCTTTGGAGCTGAGCCTCTACAAGACTTTTCGCTCTTACCTCCTATCTGCTAACGTGACTAGCGACACGTGGCAGTGGTGTTTTCCAGCTCAGAGTGGTTGTCACAGCAGGCTGCACTATCCTCCTTCTGTGTGTAGGTGGCCATCACCCCTGTGCGCCTCAGCACATTCTAAAGAGCAAATTTTCTATAAAAGAGCAGTTTACGGCTGTTACGTCTTCATTAAGACGCGTCTGTTTAAGGATGTCCTATCACCCGTGCGTTTCTGGATGCGGCCGTTACTTGGCACCAGGTGACGGTCACAAGCGCTGCCTCACGTGCCCGGGATTAAAGCACGCTGAGGCGGCATTTGTGGGCAGGGTGCAGGGTGCCTGTTTCACTGACGCAATCTAGGTCTCGATCAGAGTCGTGCCTTTGTTCCTGCAGCGAGGGTTGGAGCGAAGGCTGTCTCAATCCACCCTTAAAGTCTATGTGGCTGCCATTGCTGCAAACCATGAACCCATAGATGGCAGGCCTGTTGGTAAGCATGACCTGGTCATCAGGTTCCTTAGGGGGGCCAGAAAGTTAAATCCTCACCGGCCCCCTAGGGTACCCCCTTGAGCTGAAATTCTTGTCAATGAAGACTCTGTTGCTGCTTGCACTAGCCTCCATCAAGAGGAATTGGGGACCTGCAGGCGTTTTTGGTCAACAAATTGGGCCTTGAGTTCGGGCCCGGAGATTCCCAGGTAACTCTGAGTCCAAGGCCCGGCTATTTGCCCAAGGTTCCCACCACTCCGTTTAGAGATCAGGTGGTGAACCTGCAAGCGCTGCCCTTGGAGGAGGCAGACCCAGCCCTGGCTTTGCTTTGTCCCGTCCGAGCACTAAGGTGCTATATTGATCGGACGCAAAGCTTCCGGACCTCAGATCAGCTTTTTGTCTGTCACGGAGGGCGGCAGAAGGGGAATGCCATCTCCAAGCAGAGGATGGCCCACTGGATAGTGGACCTCTTGTGTGAGTCCCCCCCCAAAAGAGAGGGGGCTGGTGACTCCGCAGGACACTGGAAGGGTCAGCGTCCATGGCGTTTTGGTTGGGATCAAAAATTCTTTGGTCGTATCCAAGTGACAGACTGAAAGGGAACGTCTCGGTTATTTTAACCTTCTTCAGGGAACGGAGACACCCCGTCGCCATGGTGCTATACCGCCACTGAGTGGCCGGGTCGCTGTTTTGTAAATGCTTGATCTGTGCAGATTTCTCTCCTGATTCAGACCACAACAATTCTTCACTGGAGGAAGAGTTATTATGGATTATGGACTAGTATGTTAGTTAAAAATGTCTTAATGATGGATTTGCTTCAGCTTTTTTCTACTCCAGATGTTAACAGATTGACTTATTGTGATTTTTTTTTTTTTTTTTTTAATCTGATGTCATCCATTCACTGAAGGGCATGCTGAGACATTTTTGCAAATCTGATGAAGAAACGAACTAGGGGTGGGTGATGTAGCAAAAATGAAATTTCACTTTTTTTTTCAGAAATATAATGATTCTTTGTCATTTAGTTTTCAGAGCAGTACAGACAAACTAGTTTGCCTTTTTCATAAAAACAAAGCCTTTCATTGGAAAAGAAGGGCAGGCATTCAGGCCAAAATGAGCAAAAATAAAAATTGTAGTCATTATTTTATCTTTGTACACAAATAGATACACATTACAAATAAACATAATATGAATAACACAAGCAGTGCTTCTCTGTTGAACATTGTATTAAATTCAGTTAGGACCAGCTACTGTTATCGTATTTGAACATTGTAAATATCGTATTTTGTGTTTAGCACAAAAAAAAGAAATGAATACAGATTTGGGAGAACATGTAAGTGAGTAAATAATGCCACAATTATAATGTATGCGTGAATTATCCTTTTAATGACAAGCAACAGCATGTTTAGTTCTGTCCCTTTAAGAGCTGACATGCATCTGTTTTTCTCTTGATTGCTTACTTTCACTTTAGACACAAGCAACTGTGTGTAACGCTGTGTGTTTTTGACAGTATTACCACAATCAGATGTGATAAATATCTTAGTTCAGTAATTAGGCGCTATTTGGCAGGCTTTTAGTGCACGCGCATCAGGTGTACATCCGGACAGCACATATATGAAATGTTTAATCAGCAAGACTTTAAAGCAAATAATGTACTTTTGTGATTGCGAATAAGTGCAATGCACGATGAGTGTAACCACTGAGTTAACACTGGTGTGAATGTACAGTACGTCGCGTTGTACAACATATTGAGACGGAGGCGTTAGAACTGCAGATGATAAAATAACATGATACTACGATATTTCTTAAAAACCAGATCCTGGAGACATTTTTTTCGTCCACAATCAAGAATCATCATATCGCTAACCCCTAAAACAATCTCATCCTAATCTTGAGTGGACTGAGTATGAGCACATTTCCACCACATTTTTTATTTGGGGTGAACTATTCAGTCTATTTAAAATGGATCAAAATTCTCCTTTTGACTTCACCAGGATAATGAAAGCATACAGGCATAAGGTGACACGAGAATGAGTAAATAATCACAGATGTTACATTAACGGAGGCATCAAGGTTTGTCATTTGTTGCTTTAAAGACAGTTTAATTGGCAGTAATTGCAGATGGACAGGTTTACATTTCCACAGTTCACACGCATCAGTGAAGATGACCAGTGTGGTTACACAGTGATGCAAAAACTAAATCACTTGGCACAGTGTAAAAAATTGTTACTTAGATTCAACTCAAAAAAATTAAGCAAACATTTTCCAACTACTTTTTGTAAGTTTATTGAACTTGTTATTTTGATTTGGTAAAAATCAGTATTATTTATTTTTACTGTATGCTAAAAAGTAGAGTCTACAATATAAAGCAAAACAATTGAGTTTAACTATTGTGACAAAGAGCAGCATACTGATCAAACCATACTTAGTTAAAATAAGTAACATTTAAAATAAAATAAAAAAATAACTTTTTGATTTTAATTAATTTGTTTACTCTATTATTTGACAAATTCGTTCTTCAATCCAATTGAAATAATTATTTTTTATATGTTTAATATGTTTATTACTCTAAAACACCTGCCATATACAAACAATTGGGTGCACTAAGTTTCTGTAATCAATTTTAATGTTAATGTTGTGCAATGTTATTTTGAATGTAGTAACCCACACTTTGAACGCTGAATGGAGGACGACAAACTTTTCACTCCACTGCTGCTGTTTATGTGAACTTAACAATAACACAGAATAGTATACGCACAAGATCAGATTTGGATCAGTCTTGGCTGATCGATACCTGATCCACAAATTCACTTGTCTGTCATCGTTTCTCATTAAGTGTAAATTACATCACTAATATAGTGGAAATGTTCGAAGAGCTGTTACTTTAGAAACCCTCATGTCAGCTCACAAACCACAGTTTGACAGAAATATCTGTACATTGGCAGTCTAATGACTTTTGTGATGGCACAATCCCTGCGTGTCGAGGGCTGATAGTCTGCTGGATTAACAGCGCTCTGGATTATGAATATTCCTGTTGAAAGTGCTGGCCTCATCGAGTTAACCTCCACAGACTGTTGGCTGACTTTACCCAGCACCTCTTAAAACACCAGCTCATGATGTAAGAATCTCCTTAAATATGTAAAGTATATGCTTAAACCTGGGCCGCGATAGCACGCTCTTTTATCTCACGCTCCACTTTCAGTGAGATTCTGCTGTACACGGATATTCATTTGAATCAGCGTCTTATCAACTGAGCGAAAGTTGAAATTGCTGATGGCTGAGAGAAAGTGGCAGTTAATTTAGCGAACATCTAATTTTTGCACAGCGACACTGGAAATTTCTGGGGCGAGGCAGTTAATTCGCAGTTAAAAAGATGAGAAACACTACAGTTACAGGTGTGAACAAGCAATTAGCTGTCTGTTGGAATCAAGGTCAGCATTCTTTGAGGATCATTATCTGCTAATGGAAGTTCATTTACTCACTCTTTTAGGGTGTGATAAGGCAGGAGGGAATAGGCCTGTGAATCATCTCTCTTTTGTCTGTTTTTCTCTTCTAGACAGCCTCATCTCATATGTTCACGCGTTCGGTTATACTTCTCATGCATGCTGCATGAATCACTTAAAGATGTGAGCCAAATCTTACCGAAAAACACAGTCAGGACAAATAACCCAGCATTATATAACTGCACACAGGGTGATTTGTCCTTTATTTGCTGTGATTTGCAGGCACATTAAATTAAATTAATCATTTCTTGACTCTCACAGACATGTAACTATTATTCTAAACCTGTAATTAGATGATGCAGTTTGTTGTTGATATGATAATCTACTTTTCTACAGCCTGCACTCAAGAAAGAAAAAACAAAACAAAAAAAAACAACAGGGAGTAGGATTTAATCTTCAACAATTTTCACTCAGAAATAGCTTGTAAATTTTACAGATAATTACAAAGAGACATCAAGTAATACTGAATTAAACATCACATTTTAGAAAAAAAGACAAAACCTGCAAAACACACTCAATTAACCTTTGTTTCATACAGAACCTAGAAAAATATGATATAAAAGAACACCGCTGGGAGAAAAAGTCTATTAAAATTGTATAGGATAATTAGCCAAAGTTGTGAATTATGCACAAATTGGAATATTACTTTAAACATTTCTCAAAAAGCACCATCCTTTGATTCTAAAGATAACAAAAACATCACTTCCTGGTAAACTGGCACTAAGAAAATTAGGAGAAGTTACTGAATATAATGATCGCATTAACCCTTATTCTCACAAGTCAAAAACGACATCAAGTGACTGTATAAAACTTTGTGAATTACGGGATTTTTATTTGAAATTTGGCAATTCAATCAATAGTTTCCCATGTGATACTTCAAAATGTGCATTAAAACAGGGAGATAAAAACACTGTTGTTCAGCTGCAAATGTAAGAAAAAAAAAACATTTTTTTATGGTAAAAGACTGTAAATAATAATAATAATAAAAAAACTGTAAAAAAAAAAAAAACCCCGGTTACAGTAGAAACCTGTTTATTGTTTAGTTGTAATGTCCTTTACTATATACACTGAGCAAATGTAAAAGGTAGTAATATAGGTAGTAAGTTGTTTTTTTTTGTTTGTTTCAGTACAGTACTTCATTAGCTCAGTTAATATGAAATACATACTTTTTTAACTGTAAATTGAAGTTTGATCTGTTAATCCTAAATAATCGCTACTGTTTCTTGACAACAACAGCTGACGGTTTTTACAGTAAATTCCATCTTACTGTAAAATGTTTTGTGTCTCTACCACAAAATAATGAAACAGGTTTTATGATATAATGTAGGAGCTTTATTTCTTCAGGTCCCTTCATGCAAGAAGTATTTCTGCATGAGTTTCCGAGCTGGATGCGGGACTTTAAATGTCGTCCTGTTGCATATTTCCAGCTGGGAAGTTGGAAATTCTTGCTTTCCAATTATGCTTTGGCTTTTGTTCCCATCACCTTCCCTCGTCGCATTATTTGTACGAAGCATGACGGTCTGTCGGTGGCCGTCACATTTCCCTCCGCTATACAGTAGCTTTTTCTATATGCAACAGCCAGAAGGCTGGATATTTATAATCCAGTATCGATAACGCCGCTCCTAAACGCGCCCGGCACATCTCACGCTGCAATTTGTCTCAACAGAACTAGAAGGATCTCATGACAATGACCCCCTCCACATCATTATCTCACACAGTAAATAACCCACTCTGCTATTTCTGAGTGCCCTCCAAGACTCTGCGACCTCAACAAACCCCTTTTACAGCCGAGGAGAGAGGCAGGAGAGCAAGGGGGAAGAAGCTGTTGATGGAGTGCTGAGAGGAGGAGAGATAATGGCACTGGTATCAGATTTATTCAGAGGAAGGGGGCGGCCGAGATTTCTTCCCCATCTCCCTCCTGATTGCGAGGGAGACATGCAGAGAGGTCGGAAGGTCAAGCCAAGAGGAGACAGCATTGTGTAGGAACTGTCACGCACCGCCACCTATTTTGACATGCACAAGGCCGTTTGTTGTCTGTCGAACATGCAAATTGCTGGCCTGCTGTCATAAGGCAGCAGCGATCTGCTGGAGGGAAATGAGACCACCTGTAACCGCTGAGAGGGGTGATGGACAAGCTCCCTCCCCCAGACCCATTCCCTCCGCTCAAACACAGGAAGTCAGGCCCATTACAGCAGGAAGAGAGGGACTTTTTAATGGCTTCGGCTCGCTCGCAGCTGATGCGCTCGCCGGGATGATTACAACATTTACATTAGTACCGTAACAGTGATCCAGGTGCTTGTGCTTCGTGGGTCTTTTTAGGCCTTTTTAAGACAAATAATGTGTGCACTAACACAAGGATATGTGAAATCTAGTCCGTAATAAAACATAATAATAGAAAGCTATGGCAACCATTTTCATTACTTTTTAGTGATATGACAATTTTAGTAAGCAAGTATATTTTGTACTACTGTACTGATGATTTACAAGCACTGTGCATCATGTCACTATCATGGGCCTGTATATAGCTCCAACAGCAATAACTTCTAGCTACTGTAAATAAGTAGATAAAAACTACAAAAATTCAGATTCATCAAAATAATCGCACTCTAACATGACTGTAAAACCCCAAATCTGCAATGAAAAAGCATGCATAGGCCTGTTGTCTAATACTTGCTCATACTTTTGTACAATTTACCGAAATTGCGATCAATGCAGGCTGTAAATGAAAAAGCGACAAGCGTGAGAGCCATTTGGTTTTGATTTAGTTGCACATCATGTAAATACATCAGAATCTCTCACCGGACATGGCATTGATTCAACTCGTGATGCCAGTCAAGTGACTGTAATAGAAATTCATGGAGTCTGGTTTGACTTGTAATATCTCACGGCTGTTACAAAGCAATATTAGCACAGCCATTTACAAGTGCTGATAAATGAAATATATGGCGCACCTTGTATAATATACTCAGCCTTTAGTCAGAGCCCAGCGTCTAATGAATGATGATTTGCCAGCCCACCCCCAGCTGCTGCGTGTGTGTGGCATGCGGCGATCTTTAATTTATGGATGTTTTGAACAGAGAAGTTAAAAGAACAGCCTTATTCCCTCCAGACACCTCTGAACTCGCAAATCAAGAGACGACGGCGAGCCAAAGAGTCACTGGAAACTATACACATAAATCCGACGTGCAGCCGAAGTGGCCTAATAAAACTGAGCGTCAGAGCCAGTCTAATGATACGGACAGAAGCCGTTCTTATTATATCATTTAGTTTACTCAAATGTATTCAAATGCCACCTTTATAATCCCGGAGGTGTTTTGCATAAATTGAATAAATCACGCAGATATTCGGAGAGAATCAAACATATCAAAGGTTTCCTGTCTTTGAAGTGTGGTAGTCTTTAATTCCAAAACAGATTTTCTTGATAAATAAATACATTATTTATGAATTGCTGATAGAGGGGGGGGGGGGGGGGGGGGGAAAAACAAAAAAAATGCATTAA
>JAUMHG010000060.1:813359-826204 GCA_032359395.1 Enteromius anoplus
CATACATACATACAATATGTATGTGTGTCAATTTATTGTATAAATAATTCAATTAGCTAATGAATGCACAAAACTGCTGAAATTGCATAAAAGTAAATTCCAATATTTGAAAACAGACCATGTTATACTTCATGTCAATGTTGTTGTTATAGTGCAAATACAAAAATAAGTATGGAGCAATATTATTAGTGTGTACTATTTTATAGGTTTAGGGTTGGGCTTTGTTTAGTCTTAGTTGCATGCGATAATACATAATTTAAAGTAAACACATGTAACATGTAATTATGACACATTAAAATATAGTGTTACCCTTTTGCATTCAATAGACAACACTAAGGATGAGTCAAATACAACTTCTGTTAATCGCTCACAGGTATCAGCTGATCGCATATTACCCAAATAATTCTGAATCGATTAATGTTACTTGTCCACTATTACTATTAAACACTAATCTGGGCTCTAAATAAACCCCAGTGCTGTAAACTGTGAATATGAATCTCCACTCTGCTAAAATGCCAACTGTGAGAGAGAGATAGAAATAAAATATTACCATCTATTAACATTAACTGTGCTGTAAACGGATCTACGGCGTGATATTCCCCAGGGTCTTTTTAGCAGTCGTGCTAAATTCATACAGCACTTATGCTTCTTCTCTCTGGGGCTGCAGATCAGGAGCGTCTCCGAGGGTTTGCCTGCAGAAAGTCTCACCAGAGACCCGCTGCTCCAACCAGCATCTACAGCTCATAAAAACCTAATGATGATCCAGAGAGAGTCTCATTACAGCCTCTCCTCATACCTCCAGAAATTAAACTCGGAGATCTCCAGAGGACAAGCTCAAACAGCATCATGAGGAGCATCTGTTAATGCTGGAATCAAGCCGAGCGTCAAACTCAACAGTGGAGCTCAAAAGTCCTCCATATTTCAAATACAGAACATCATTTTACATCATGACTCTTCTCTTAACTCCTGACTATTTAAATTTGTTTTATTATTATTATATCATTTGAATCATGAATAGACACTTATAGGACATGAATTATAATGGCGATCTGCTCAATAAAGTGGATACATTTTATCGTTCTGTTTCTTTGTCTTCATTTTAATGCCTCAGGTTCAAAATAAATGAAACATTTGTTACTTGATTTTGAAAAATGTCTCGCATCTCCATTATTAGCTGTTGTTGGGTTTTCTTTTTTTTTTCACTCCTTATTTTCATCATTATTAGTGCAGCTTTCTGAAGGGTACAGAAAGCATTTATTTTTGTTAAAGCACTTTCATGGATTCCATTTTTGTGCAAGCCATAAATTTTTCCATCATACTTTCTTTATATATATTTTTTTTTTTGTTTGTTTGTTTGTTTTTTTTTTTTTTTTCTAAGCATAAGAACTTCAATTTAAGTGCTACTGTGCTTAACTCTGCTTAAGTGCTTCAAGGTCAAGTCACTTTTATTTATATAGCGCTTTTAACAATACAGATTGTTGCAAAGAACTGAACATTATCAAGTAGAAAAACAGAGAGATGGTAATGTATAATGACGAAAATTAAACTATTTATTTATCAAATGCAGAGACGGTCTCTGTAGTCAAAACGACGATAATCACTGGAAATCAGGTGTCCCCAAGTATGCAAGCCAGAGGCGACAGCGGCAAGGAATCAAAACCCCATCCATGAGAAAAAGGGGGAAAAAATCCTTGGGAGAACCAGGCTTAGTTGGGTCCAGTTCTCCTATGGCTGGACGCCCAGCACCTAATTTCCAGTTCAAGGTATTTAAAGAAAACAAAACAACAATGGATGGGATTTGTTTCATGAGAGAATACTATTCCATTTTTTTCTACTTCAAAATTGCATGTTTAATGCAATGTGTTCTTGCCATTTCTTTGTGTAGTTATTTTAAGTCATCCTTTAGATTTGAATTTATTTATTATACTTATTTATGTTTTTGCATTGCATTGCATATACATTAAGTTACAAAATACTACAGATATAGCTGCCTGTATCATTGCCTTTATTCAGAGTACTGAATGAGACTAAGAAATGTTGCAAGCCAGATTCACACTTCATCGCACACTAAAACAAGTGCATAGCTCCAACATGACCTGGACACTTTTAAATAACATAACCATAAAAGTTTGCAGTCGGGGGAGAAAAAATCTGTGTGAATATTTAATTTGCGAGTGCACATGATGGTGTGATAATCGTCATGCGCAGGTGATATCTGGACCTCTGACAGTCCTTCAGGCCCATAGGCTGCAGATCACAGCATTAATAATGTACATACAAGCTTTACACTAATCCAACACATGCTTATAAATTATAATGTGCTTTCATATTTATCACAGCTCTTGCTATTTCTCATGCTTCAGAGAAATGTATCACTTAACAATGAATTATTAAGCTGTGCAGTGGCATGCATGTCCAGACAGCTGACTGCAGGCTTTTACTATCAGTACACTGACCATCACAGGACATCAGACTCATTAGAGGACAGATCTGGGGCTTTTACTGAGAACACGTCGCTTCTGTAAAACACTGACTTGTGCTGTTTGTATGAGTTATTTGTATGGCAGATGCTCAGTCTGTCCGATGAATGAAGCAGTAAAAACAGAGAGGTTGTGATTGAACAATGAGTAAAAGGAATTCTTAACCTAAACCGCCTTAAAGATGGCAGGATGAGAAATGCAAAATATATAATAAATGGTTAGCTAGTATAAATGCACACTGTGCATTAAAATAATTCAGCTGAATCCCATCTGTGTGTATATTAATTATTTAGTAAGACTGTCCCTGAATAAGGACTTTCAAAGTCGAATGGGAATTTCCGAATAGTCGATTGAGAGTCGAATCATATGTTTGAGGCCAGGGCAAAATAAAAGCAATGTCAGTAATGCGACAGTCATCATCACTGATGTTAACACACAGGGGAAATGTGTAACAGACGCCTCGCAGATGCTAACGGAGTAAATAATGTTTTATTTTATGTTTTCATTAAAAGATGGTTAACATTAAACGTTGTTGAAACCCTAAGAACTCACAGCATTTTTTTACAGTAGTGATCTCTTTATAACGTTATGTATATGAAAATAGTTATTAATGTTCCGCTTTTCTGTTTTGTGCTGGGCACGCTGAAGACGATCAGTAGAATGAAGCAGGATTTTACTCAGTGGAATTTCATTCATCTCATATAGAATACTCTTCGTTATTTATGCAGCATAATGTTAATATTACAACTTGCTATCAGCACAGTTATCAGTCTATCAGTCATAGTTCTTACTATTCTTCATTGTTTGTCCTGCTTGAGCTATGGAAGAGATAAAGGCTTTACTGCAGCATAACTCATCTGATACTAGATTAATAATACACGCAATATATTGTGATGGGCGCCGATCAGCATCGCCCTGGAAACAAAGGAGCAACACCTGGAAGGCATCAATCCGGGCCAATCGCTCACGGCCGGACGAGTATAAAAGGAACACGTTAACCAGGAAGTGTTGAGCTAGGTTTGGTGTATGACTTACCTGATTTCTGCTCTCTCTAGAAGACACGCCGTGAGCAACGAGCCTGGATCTTCACTGTTGGATCACTGGAGCACTCATCACCGCGACCTGGGGAAGAAAGAGGAATTCACGAGCACGCCAAGCACTTTCACCGCCACCATCACCATGTTTTACTCACCTGATCCTGTGAAATAAAATCCACCCTCCGGGGTTTGTGTTCACTGCATCAGCATGTCTTGTCATACTCTCTAGCGCCACGGTTCACCCTGGTGGAGAATTCTGGCACTACACCTGGCCTAGAGAGTGACCCACACATCAGGAAATCACATCAGAACACAAACTCAGAACTCCATTTTTTCCCGTTAACTTCAACTTGTTTTTCTCTCTCCATCTCACAGGCGCGCACTGCTCTCCCCTTCCATCTGGACCATGGAGGAATTTTTGAAACAGCTTACGGAAATCAGCATCCGCCAACAGCGCTATTTTGAGCACATGGCTGAGAGGCAAGCCACGCTGGAGGAGCGAATGACAGAGATGCGCTTCGCCGCCGCCCAATCTACTCTACTGCCAGATCCCCATATTGCCGCCGCTCGTCTGTTACCGAAGCTAACAGCTGATGATGACGTGGAGTCCTATTTGCGGATGTTTGAGGCGACTGCAACAGCGGAAAGATGGCCAGCAGATGCCTGGGCAGGCGCGCTAGCACCACTTCTCTCAGGTGAAGCCCAGAGGGCTTATTTTTCACTTCCAGCAACACAAATTAATGACTATAATCAGTTAAAGATAGAAATCCTTGCCCGGTTGGGTTTATCATCGACTACTGCCACACAGTTGCTTTTTGACTGGGAGTATAAAACCCGTTTGCCCCCCCGTGCCCAGGCTGCCGAGCTAATGCGGCTGGCCGAGCATTGGTTATCGGAAGACGGTGCTAATGTTCAGCAAGTGGTGGAAAAAGTGGTGGTTGATAAAATGCTGCGCGTCCTGCCCAGGAATATGCGGCAAGCTACGAACATGAGGGGTCCCTGCACAGTCAACGAGCTGGTAGAGGTGATGGAGTTGGCGGACGCTGCCTTTCATCGGGACACAGGGGAGAGAGCGCCGTCTTTTCCCCAGAGGGTGGTCCAGGACCGACGTACGCCAGAGGGTGCCCAGCGACCAGTTCACAGGCTGGTAAGCCCCCGGGATGAGCCGATGCCCACCGACCCGCCCACACCAGCAACAAAGAAATGGATGGCTGGCTGTGCAGTACATCGGGATGTTCCACGGAGGTCTCCCCGAATAACGGTAGAAGTTCAAGGAAGGAGTTATAAGGCGATTTTGGACTCTGGGAGCAGCATCACGCTCATGAGGCCCGATGTCATAGGACCCCGGCCAGCACTAAAAGGTACTGTCCCTGTAACGTGTGTTCATGGCGATACTCAACAGGTGCCAACATGTGCAGTTTCTATCCGAAACGGAGACGTTCAGGAGACAGTTGACGTTGGTGTTGTGAAGGACTTACCAGTAGCCATATTGCTGGGACGTGACTGGCTTGGGTTCGAAAAACCTCTCACCATGACCGCGCAGCCTGCCCGACCACCACGTCGGAGACACAGACGGCCGTCCCGGGGAGCTAGACCATGGATAGCCGGAGAGACGGTGAGTCCCCCTCTCGTAATACTAATGTCTTCTTTGATGTGTTCCAGCAGGTCACGGGAGGGGGAGCATTCGGAGTAGCACAGAGGGAGGATGACAGGTTGAAGCATTGCTGGAAACAAGTATGGACCATTGAAGACCGCAAAGTCTTTCCAGCCCCTCACCATCTCCCGCACTTCATTGTCCAAAATGGCCTGTTGTACTGCATCGCGCAGAGGAGGGGGTTGCTTGTAGTGCCAAGAAGCAAAACCTAGGCCGTGATGGATCTGGCACACGCCCATCCAATGGCGGGTCATCTCGGAGCCGAGAACATGACAAAACGGATAAGGGACCGGATCTACTGGCCAGGCCTGGAGGCCGAAGTTAAGCGGTTCTGCGCCGCCTGTCCAACCTGCCAACGCACATCACCGATAAAACCTCCCCCAAGTCCAATCATTCCTCTGCCCATCATCGGGATGCCCTTTGAGTAGATCGGTATGGATCTTGTGGGGCCGCTACCGAAATCCAGTTGGGGTCACAAGCAAATCTTGGTAATCGTCGACTAAGCGACTAGATACCTGGAAGCCATTTCCCTCTGAAAGGCGACCTCGAAGGCCATAGCACAGGAGCTATTTCTGCTGGCTAGTTGCGTAGGGATACCATCAGCGATCCTGACTGACCAGGGAACCCCCTTCATGTCCCGGCTAATGGCTGACTTGTGCCGGCTGCTGAAGGTCTAACAGATCAAGACCTCCGTCTACCACCCCCAAACTGATGGCTTGGTGGAACGATTTAATCAAACGCTGAAGCAAATGCTCATGAAAGTTGTTTCTGAAGACCGAAAAGACTGGGACCAGTTACTTCCATATGTGCTTTTTGGAATCCGTGAGGTACCCCAAGCCTCCACTGGATTCACACCATTTGAACTTCTGTTCGGTCGCCAGCCACGGGGGCTGCTGGAGGTGGCCAGGGAGGCCTGGGAGCAGCAGCCGGCACCCCACCGCACTGTTATTGAACACGTGAGGGACATGCGGGAGAAGATGGAGAAACTCATGCCATTAGTCCGGGAACACCTGGTTCAAGCCCAGCAATGCCACTACAACCGGGCGGCCCAACCACGGGAGTTCTACCCTGGAGAGAGGGTAATGGTCCTGGTCCCCAACGCCGCCTGTAAGTTCCTGGCCCAATGGCAGGGTCCCTCTACCATTGAGGAACAGGTAGGCCCAGTGAATTATCGGGTCCGACAACCAGGGCGGAGAAGGGCTACCCAGATCTACCACGTGAATCTGCTGAAACGCTGGGTCGGGGACCGGGACCAGGTGGCAGCCCTCGCCCTTCCATGTTTTTGTTGATATGGATCCCAACTTGTTTTGCAACGACTACTGACGACTCTCGCAGTTCGACGGCTACCCCATGCCCCGGGTGGATGAGCTGCTGGAACGGTTGGGAAGGGCCCGATACAAAACTACTCTGGACTTGAAGAAGGGATATTGGCAGGTCCCCCTGTCAGAGAACACCAAGGCAAAGACCGCATTCTCGACTCCATCAGGACACTGGCAATATCGGACCCTTCCCTTTGGCCTCCACGGGGCAACGACCATGTTTCAGCGGCTCATGGATGTGATACTACGGCCTCACCAGGACTACGCCGCCGCATACATAGACGACGTTGTAATTCACTCTGAGGCATGGGAAGCACATCTGGAATGGCTGCGGAGGGTTCTGTCTGAGCTTAGGAGGGCTGGACTGACCACCAACCCGCTCAAATGCCATCTTGTCAAGTCCGAAGTGAAATACCTGGGCTTCATCATAGGAAGAGGACTCGTGAAACCACAGGAGAAAAAGGTCCAATCGGTCCAGGATGCCTCACGACCCACCACGAAATATATGTACGAGCCTTCTTGGGGTTGGCGGGGTATTATCGCTGTTTTATCCCCAGCTTCTCCTCCCTAGCTGCCCCTCTTTCAGACCTGACCAGGAAGGGGCAACCAGAGCGGATCAAGTGGATGGACCAGGCTGAGGAGTCCTTTCTAGCCCTGAAGACGGCTCTGACGTCGGAGCCGGTACTCAACGCCCCGGACTTCAACCGCCCCTTCCTGGTGCAGACCGACGCCTCGGACACGGGACTCGGAGCCGTGCTCTCCCAGGACCACCAAAGGGAAGAGCATCCGGTCGTCTACATTAGCCGTAAGCTCACCCCAGTGGAGAAGAACTATGCCGCGGAGGAGAAAGAGGCCCTCGCCGTCAAGTGGGCAGTCCTGGAGCTAAGGTACTACTTACTTGGAAGAAAGTTCACTGTCTTTACAGATCACGCCCCCCAACAGTGGATGGCCCGGGCAAAAGACACCAACGCTCGGGTAACCCGATGGTTCCTGATGCTCCAGGATTTCCACTTCGACGTGCGCCACCGATCTGAATCTGCAAACTCCAACATAGATGGCCTCTCGTGGCTTGGGGCAGCTTACGCAGGTCTGTTAGGGGTCACTCGCCACCCACCCCTTTCATCCCCTCTCATCCCTTTCTCCAGGACCAGGACGCCGCTTAGAGGGGGGGAGTGTGACGGGCGCTGATCAGCGTCGCCCTGGAAACAAAGGAGCAACACCTGGAACGCATCAATCCGGGCCAATCGCTCCGGACGAGTATAAAAGGAACACGTTAACCTGGAAGTGTTGAGCTACGACTCCATTCTGTTTGGTGTATGACTTACCTGATTTCTGCTCTCTCTAGACGACACGCCGTGAGCGACGAGCCCGGATCTTCACTGTTGGATCACTGGACCACTCATCACCGCAACCTGGGGAAGAAAGAGGAATTCACGAGCACGCCAAGCACTTTCACCGCCACCATCACCACTGTGTTTTACTCACCTGATCCTGTCAATAAATCCCACCCTCCGGGGTTTGTGTTCACTGCATCAGCGTGTCTTGTCATACTCTCTAGTGCCATGGTTCACAATATGTAAAACAGCTGTAATGTTTTGAAATCACTTGTACCATACCTGATCGAAAAAAATCCAGTCTTTCACTCTGCTTCAGTCTGAGTCTCGTTGAAGATTTAAA
Source organism: Enteromius anoplus (assembly GCA_032359395.1). Lineage (NCBI taxonomy): Eukaryota > Metazoa > Chordata > Actinopteri > Cypriniformes > Cyprinidae > Enteromius > Enteromius anoplus. The sequence continues at coordinate 821,527 of JAUMHG010000060.1, forward strand.
TCCCTGCCGCCAAGAGGCACCTCTGTTGGTCACGGATTATGGAAAATTAAACTAAACTGAAATCTATAGTTGTGGTTGGGTTTATTTATTTATTTATTCGCGCAGGTTAAATTATTCATTTAAAGCTTCTTTCTTTCCAGATTCTTTTGCAGCATTATTTTAATAGTATGTATATTATTGGGAGAAAACTGGTAGTTTAGACATTGAGCATCTCCCATACAGTCAAATGGCATGATGATAACAATCCGCGAATATTCGACTGTGAGTTGAATCAGACTCATCGAATCAAAGCATTGAATCGTTGACTATTCGAGGACACTCTACCCTTTAGCTATAGTTTATCTGTGGTTCTCAACCAGGGGACCATGAGGGGCCATAGTAAACTTCCATGGGAACCACAGGATGACTTAAAATATTTAAACAATAAATTATATTTAAAGTATTCAAAAATGTAATTCTAATCAACATTACAAACCCAGACTACACAATTAAGATGTAAACAGGGTTGTTACGGTTAACTGGAAACATTATGTTTTGTTTGTTCGTTTGTTTTTTCAGCTGATTACATTTTCAAAAAATTGCCTTTTTTCAAAACTTCACACACAAATCCAAGAAAAGCACTGACAGAATGAAAATGCCTCACATCTCTTGTAAAATAAGCACTACACTCTAAATATCACAAACACATATCAAAAGAAAACATTTGCAAACAGCTTTCCCATCATATTCATTCCTGCTAGACTTTAGTTTGTTACATTAAGAGTAATGTGTTGTGTTTTGAAAAAAGTGTGTCAAGGGAAGAGTTTGTGTGTAAACAAAAACAAAATTTTAAAAAAGTAGAAATTGTTGTTTATCAGACTATGCTTTGAAATAATCCTGAAATAAAATAATAAATAATATAACGCAATAATATAATAAACTAAAAAAATAAAATTGGTATATTTTGTCACGCTGGTTCAAAGGCGAAGGAGAGCACAGGGGGGTATTCCAGTGGATAACCTCAATTTTCGGTTCCAAAAACGGAAGTAACTTTCTGGGTATGTATGTAACCATAGAAACTTACTCTCTGAAGATAGGTAGCAGGTTATGTTCCAGGGTTAGTTTGTTTCAGAAGGTTACTGAACATGTTGTGCCCTTTTGGGGACGATCCTGTGGACGTGGAGGCACAAATTACACCAAAATTTTTTACGCTGGGAGAGAGTTATAAGACCGTTTATTGGTGTCTTTTAATTTCCTAATGATTATTTGAAAGAGCGTTACCGGTTTTCAAAAGATTCATTAATTTATTTCACATCTCTTGAGACCACATATTGCAAATGTCACAAACCAGGGATCTGCGCTTAGCACAGAGAAAACAAATTGCATCAGTTTTTTGCATCAGGGCATTTTTTTCTACAATGTGGGCATATGCAGTTGTGGTTCTACATGGAATTACTCCCTGGGCGAGACCCCCTATTGCGCCCCAAAAAATTTATGTAGCTGTTGATTGATTTTTGATGCCGTGAAGGATAGCATATGCCGCTACGTTTCGGTTTTTTTAAAGATTATTTTAAATATGTGATGTGAAGAAGATTACACAATTCAATTACAAATGTATAGTATTGTAATCTATGTCCAAACGTAACACATTCACTGACCAATATATATATAGATATATATACAGTATATAAACATACATACATACACACACACACACAGTATATTTTTGTTTTAATTGCAGAACAAACTATTTAAAGAATCACTGGTTTAGCACAGCTTACAAAAAAAATAATAAGATAAATCACAATAATGGACCCATGAGGGTTATTGTACATGCTTTTTCATAAAATTAGTTTTTTTTTTACAAATGTGTTTTTTATTTATCACAGCAGTGTGAAACTGTCTGCAATAATGTCTGATTATTGAGGACCGTGTTGGTTAAATGAAAAAAAAATAGCATTTTCGCAAATATGTGTATATGTTTTGACTGAAGTGTGTATGTTTTGATCGAAGTGTGTCATTTTGCAAACAATCTAGGAATTCTGCATATTGAGTTTGGATAATTGTGATTATATTTTGAAATAAAGAACCTGCTTTTCAAAATTGTGTGGAAACAACTGAAAAAAACTGTAAGTCGAGGCTGAGCATTAGCAGATATGCTGGACATATTTAATCTAGGTGCTCACGTGGTACACGTGGCTTGCAATTTTTATGTTGTTCCCCACCATATCAAATACAAGAGGCTAGAAGCCCCTTAACTCCCTCCCAAATAAATGTCTTTACACAAGGAAACCATGAAAACGTAGCAAACCAAAGCCATCGAACGTATCCGGCTGCTCAAACTATTCACTCTCTGATCCAGCCAGGATTTTTACCACTGACCTGAAACTAAGAGAAGTCCTGCCCTCACAACAGCAATCTGGATACCTGCGATAACAAGTGAAAAATGTTGGAAGCAATCCACTCTGGCAGTGCTAAAACCTTTCCGATCCCTCCACTTCATTAGGAAAGTCTCTAATCTCTGTAGTCTCCAGCGCTGATAAGGCCGCAGCACTAATGCAGCAGAGTTAAAGTTCAAGCCGCCTTCGATGTTTCGATGCTTAACGTGCTACAGTTCCTGCATGTTCATTAGACAGCTTTATCAGAAGAGTCTGCCCATCAAGATGGGGGAAAGGCGGAGAAGACGAGAGAGAGCCAGAAGATGGTGTGGTCAAGAGCAGATAAGCACCAGGCTCTTGTCTGACCCTCTTTTTCTGGCCTCTTAAAGCTCTCGTCTGTTAAGCCCTTTGAGCAGAGTGAGTGAACTCGTTGAGAACTTTGGGATGAGAAAATCCCCGACCACCTTGATGTCCTCATGCCATTGCATCTCCTACTGCCTGACACCATTACAGTGGCCCTGTAGTCATCAATATTGCACTGCTATTTAGAAGCCCTTTGCAATTTCGGCTTTGCAATCCGGTGGCCCGTGGCATGCATAACGAGGGACTGTTTATACAAATCCCTCTCCCTGTAAAAAATTGATTTTCAAAGGCAAGATATGATTTTTTAACCCTTCGTATATCAAAGGTGCGGTGCACCAGAGGGAGGATGCATGTGTGAAGGATGTCAGGGGCAAGTAGCAGCCTTTGAAAGCTGTTGTCGGGTTTTTGTTTACTGGTGTTTTGGCTGTCATTACCGATCAGGTCAAGCTTGTGAAGTCATTAATTGATGCTGGCAGGCCACTTTTAACTGGGTTTAAAGGTACCAGTGTTCCTGATGTAAACAGGAAGGATGTACACTCAAAACGTAGACGCTGTTTGAACAGATCTGGTATTTTTATTCATTTTCAATCAGCAGCGTTTTTTTAAGCTAAACAAGTTGTGAGATTTCTCAGATCTTTAATTCATGTTTGCACTAGCTCTCAAATCTCGTGTGACAGGAAAATTCTGAGACATTTGACGTAAATGAATATACTGTATCACAGTCATTTCCATGTAAGTGTTACAGTTACATCTTGGTTTGGTCCAAAGCATTAATGTGTGTTTTGTGTATCTTGATAAAATCTTCCATTAAATGATGAAGTGACATGGTTCTTTGCTGTACAACCTGAATTCTGAAAATGTTAGGACAAATTTTAAATTTGAGTAAAATAAAAATTAAAGTTCTTTCTAATCACATGAGCCAACATTTTATTCACAGTAGAACAAAAATAACAAATGTTTAAATGTTACACTTTTATCTACTACATGAGCTCTTTCAAATTTGATGCCTGCTACCGGTCTCAGAAAAGTTGGCACAAGAGCAACAAAGGGTTAAAAAAAAATAATTTTGAAAAAATTCAGCTGGGAGAACATCTAGCAACTAATTGTCAATTGACATCAGGTCCATAATGTGAAATGATATAAAAGGGACGTCTCAGAGAGGTAAAGTAAAGATGGGCAGAGGCTCGTCAATCTATGAAAGATTATCACTCATCACATGATTCTATCATTGACATTACTAAATGGGCCCAGGAATACTTCCAGAAACCACTGTCAGTAAACACAATCCACAGCGCCATCTGCAGATGATATAATGCAATTCTTACAGACAATAACACACTTTCATGGTGAACATGAAACCCTCCCTCGGGTGGAGCTGTGTTTCCCTCACGAGAGCTCTTTATTGAACCTCTCAGCCCTGCTACGTTTCCCTGGCGGGATACGTGAAGCGATCTCCCGAGGGCACTGAGGAGAGATGGGCCCCGTATAATGCGGGGTTAACCATTCTTCCCCAGAGGGGCCTGCCCTCGAAAATCCTGAGCCACCCGCATCAGGACTTTCTCGATTTAGACTGAGGAACCTTCTTTTTCTCCTGAAGTTTGACTCTCAGGTCTTTTGTGGATCTCGAAGGCCCTACAACAGAGCGTCGCCAACCCCCCTGCTGTTGTGGCTGAGGGGGAGCTCTCGATGCAACGCTTTGTTTTTGTGTGTCTCTGTAGTGCTGGTACTGGTATGAGGAGCTGGTACTCAGGTGAGACTGCCCCCGCCCGGCAGTCCCACGAGCTGGAGAGCGGCGAGGGAGGAACCGCCGAAACGCCGCCGCTTGCTTTTGCGCCTCCTGGTGTCTTTCGACGACCGTGTTCATAGCGTCGCCGAACAGACCCTCGGGCGCAAGCGGGGCGTCCATCAGGCAGACTCTGTCTTTGTCCTTCATATCGGACAGAGTCAGCCACAGATGC
>JAUMHG010000060.1:835761-849332 GCA_032359395.1 Enteromius anoplus
TAAACTTCATCTGCAAACAAAGAGACAGTCTATTTAGTTTGTTTACCTTTCCATTGGATTTGGATCTACTACTTATTATTAACCTTTTGCCGCAGTCTGCGAAGAACCTTTGTTCATTTTACTCCTGTGTCAGTCTGCTTCCTTAACATATATATTGTGTAATCATTTCTTTAAAAATAAAATTTATTAATTTTTTAAACGTGGTAGTAGTGGTTGCAGTAGCTATTACAGTACATACATTATTCTAAATAATAGTAATATGTTTCTGGGCCAATATCTACCTTTTAGGTTCTCAGGTTGCTGTTAATACCTTACCATTTGTGTATATATATATGCTATGATCCTGGTTTTACTCAAATGAAATGGTAAAATGCATGTGAAATTACTTTCAGTGCAGTTCTGGAGATGTTGTTTATGTATTAATGTCCTCACTGAGATGGCAGATGCTGAAATCACGACAAGCGTCACACAAGCTTCAGTGTATATAGTAAACAAAACTGTGTGTCTTTGCCATTTGTTTATTCATCCATTCAATCACAGAGAGAGAGAAAGAGAGAGAGAGAGAGAGAGAGAGAGAGAGAGAGAGAGACTCACAGAACATGCAGGATTCATATTTAAATCAGTTTTGCGGCTTAATATTTATAGATACTTGTCCATATAGCAAACTGTAGGCTACATTATGTTTTTAAACTGGATTCCGAGATACTGTCCGCGTTTTCTGCATCGCGGAAATAATGGGGCCGGAGATGAATGTTATTGATTATATATCATTTGTCTAACATTTTTGTCCTTTAGTGTGAGAAAATATTCTATGGTGTCACATTTAAAACACACAAATGAAAAACACACTACAGGCTAATCCAATTTTGATGTAATGTCCTTAAAACAAGTCAAAATGAGGCTCAGTAGTGTGTGTGGCCTCCACGTGCCGGTATGACCTCCCTACAATGCCTGGGCATGCTCCTGATGAGGTGGCAGATGTTCTCCTTTGGGATCTCCTCCCAGACCTGCATCCACTAACTCCTGGACAGTCTGCTGTGCAACGTGGCATTGGTGGATGGAGCGAGACATGATGTCCCAGATGTTCTCTATTGGATTCAAGTCAGGGGAACGGTTGGGGCAGTCCATAGCACCAATGCCTTCGTCTTGCAGGAACTGCTGACACACTCCAGCCACATAAGGTTTAGCATTGTTTTGCATTAGAGGGAACCCGGGGCCAACCGCACCGGCATATGGTCTAAGAATTTCATCTCGGTACCTAATGGCAAAAAGGCTACCTCTGGCGAGCACATGGAGGGCAGTGCGGCCCTCCAAAGAAATGCCACCCCACACCATTGGAGGATGTTGCAGACAGCAGAACGTTCTCCACGGCCTCTCCCGACTGTGTCACGTCTGTCACCTGTGATCAGTGTAAGCCTGCTTTCAACTGTGAAGAGCACAGGGCGCAAGTGGCAAATTTGCCAATCTTGGTGTTCTCTGGCAAATGCCAAACGTCCTGCACGGTGTTGGGCTGTAAGCACAATCCCCACCTGTGGATGTCAGGCCCTCATTCCACCCTCATGGAGTCTGTTTCTGACCATTTGGGCAGACACATGCACATTTGTGGCCTGCTGGAGGTCATTTTGCAGGGCTCTAGCAGTGCTCCTTCTGTTCCTCCTTGCACAAAGCCGGAGGTAGCGGGCCTGCTGCTGTGTTGTTGCCCTCCTACGGCCTCCTAGACTTCTCCTGATGTACTGGCCTGTCTCCTGATAGCAGCTCCATGCTCAGGACACTTCGCTGACAGACACAGCAAACCTTCTTGCCACAGCTCGCATTATTGTGACATCCTGGATGACCTGCACTACCTGAGCCACTTGTGTGGGTTGTAGACTCTGTCTTGAGCTCCACTAGAGTGAAAGCACTGCCAGTATTCAAAACTGACCAAAACATCAGCCAGTAGTCTTTGGTCCCCACCTGCAGAACCGCACCTTTTTTGGTGGTGTCTTGCTAATTGCCTATAATTTCCACCTGTTTTCTATTCCATTTGCACAACAGCATGTGAAACTGATTGTCAATCAGTGTTGCTTCCTAAATAGGCAGTTTGATTTCACAGAAGTGTGATTGACTTGGAGTTACATTGCTGTTTAAGTGTTCCCTTTGTTTTTTTAAGCAGTCTAAATAAAAATCATTCATTCAATACAGAGACCTTTACAGCATGGGATTCCCCTATTGCCATCTTCTGAATCATAACCAAGCGGCAACTTCCCGCTCTCTATCGGGAAGCCAACACGGAAGTGACTAAATCTGCAATACATTGACATGCCGCTGGAGACTGGCTGCAAAAGGGAGTCAATCCCATAGGCTCCCCTTGTTAAAATGCCTAAATTTACAGGAGAAAAAAAAAACATGTTTATATCCTTGTTCAAAAAATGGTTTTGGTCTATATAGCTAATGTTGCCCTTCATGACTGTGAGGGGGTGATTTTTTTTTTTTATAACTCATCCTTTTAAATTATATTAAGCCTTATATTTCTGCATAATTAAGGGCGCAGAAACTTGAGTGACAGGTGGATTGCCGCGGCTGTCACCACTGCCGTACTAGGTGGGCGTGGTTTTATCAAACAACTCCCGCCTTTTTGCCCATTTTCAACAATCAGAGAGTGACGTGCTGCGACGCGATTCCAACATGGCGACAGTCGGTTCCACCTATTTTGAGCTTTGACATATGCACACCATGGTCTGTTTGACATTGTGTCCCAACTACCCACGGCACGACAAGATTCCAGTGGAGTGCAGTTTGCATGTCCACACCAAATACAACACGACAGAATCAATCAACTATCACAGCCAATTGAAGGCGTGTATGGGTGGGTTCTCTCTGGAAGTGCACTGCAAAAAGAAAGATACCATCTTTGTTATGGAATACACTGGTTCGCAGTAAGTTTTAACATACATTTGCTTTAATTAATTTATGCCGTATGAGATATACAATTTAATTATCCAAAAATTGTGATTTATTTATTTATTTTTTTAATTGAAGAGCACTGTTAAACTGCTTAGGCAAACCAACCTAAAAAATTCACTTTTAAACCTTTTTGTCATTTAAATCATTATGTCCACCTCAATGATGGTTACGACCTTGCCAGTATGTCATAAATAGCACAAGGTTTACTCTCAGGGCACCATACCACAACACAACAAATCCCTGACAGTAAACTACAAATCCAGAATAGGCAGCATCACAATGGGTTTTATTGTCTTTTGTCGTGTGGAGTTGCTCACATCCGGTGTAGATAAAGTGTTTTAATATCTAAGACTAAATGAATGCTTGAACGATGGATTCATTATTCTGACAGAACTCGCATTGTTTTCCTCTTCATTGTTAATATGTACACCTATGCTCTCGTATTCAAGGGTTTCCACTGAAAGTTTATCAAAGCATAAAAACATTTTGGCCCAAAATGAAAAATACCGAAAACTGTCTGTTTAAATGCCATAGTTTAAATATTTTACTGCTGTGTTGCTTGGCATTCAAGTTGTTGTATGTAATATTAATTGTTTCCATTTTTCTGTGTCAGTTATCTAGTAGGAGATGAGTTGTGGGTGGTGATGGAATATTTGGCAGGTGGTTCACTTACTGATGTGGTAACAGAGACATGCATGGATGAGGGACAGATTGCTGCAGTGTGCAGAGAGGTAACATATACACCCGAATTACACAACATATACTACTACATATTTCATATTTCAAGAGACATCATTTACATTATATTATGTTATGTCTTTATACCCGGGGATCCCTTTCACTGCTACTTAAAAGGAGCACAGAATGTCGATCACAAATACTATTGAACATTCATGTTTTTTGGGGGTGTTTTTTATTACATTTTTTTTATCCGTATCAGCTTTCCTCAGTCCAATTCTTTTTTTCCATTAGCTGTCATGCCGGTGTCGTACAGTAGGCAGTGCTATGCACGTTGCAGTATGTTTATCATTACAAAGACAAATTGTCCAAATGTGTGTGATGAACGAGAACCAATGAGGGTCTAAAGTGTTCTATTAGCTTAAACACACATTTGAGTTTCTGTCTTTAAGGTATTTGATGCACACTAATCACAGTCATGTATTTACCTTTTTCTTTATCTACTGTCAGAGTGTCCGAGATGTTGTTGTCATAACACATTGCTGTGGACTGTGTTGTCATGCTTTCCAACCTTATCCAGGTTTTTGCCAAGGCCGGGAAATTGATAATCGCCTGCTCATTTTATCACGACAGATTCAGAATAATGAAAAAAAAAAATATATATATATATATATATTTTTTTTTTTTTTCTTTTTAACCTAACAATAATACTACTGCAAATTCACGACATATCTTATTATTCAGAGGGGAAAATATACATTTTGCTGATCCAAAAAATAATACTACTTTAAATTCAGCATCATTTAGCCCACAGGACCACTAGTCTCTACAATTAAGGAACACATTACCTGGGAACACTTTACGATAAAGTTTGTTAGTTAACAACATTAGTTAACATGAACTAAGAATGAACAATACTTCTACAACATTTATTAATCTTAGTTAATGGTAAGAAGGGAACTCGACTGGGAGAAAAGAGCTTGCATCAGCATGTGAGGGGGAATGGCGCAGCAAGCAAGACACCAACTAGTGCTACCTACAGTATCTGTACATAACAGACAGGAACACACTGGCTCAACACAGAGTTCTAGTACCACGCAAAAGTATTCAGTGTAGCCCATCCCGCAGCTCTACCAATGTCAGCCAGAGGGGCTTCGTGCGCCAACGCATGAGAGGAGGTAACAGGCCTTAGGAGTGTGCTCTCGCGCCCAGGGGGCACGGCTTACCTTGGGCCTGGTGGCTCACCATTGGGCCAACTTCTGCTTGAAAACAGCCTTCCCTTTCTGCTGACCTCCGTAACAGACCTCCTGGCACCCCTTAGGAACCTCACCTTTCCGAGTGACCGGCCACTCACTGCATCATGATGTGCTGCGATAGACACTTTCAAAGTGGAGGGTGACAGCCTACGCTCTAACTTCTCTTGACGGAAGGAAAGCACTACTCCAACAGTGCATCTTCAGGGGTTTTCTCTGTGAAAAGAACAACAATCTGCGAACAGACTCCATCCCAGCGCATAGTAGCCTACCCTGACCTGAGTGATAGTTTCCACCACCACCGGCGGTAGAGCACTCAAGTCTGCATCCCTTCTCAGAGGTATGCGCCAGGGAGGGGCTGTCACAAGGAGCATGAGTTCCCGAAAACCAGGTCCAGGACCTGTTCCTCATCCTCCCTGACCTTGCAAAGTGTCTGTGCGAGAAAGCTTACTGGGGGGAAGGCGTACTTTCGTAGGCCTAGCGGCCAGCTGTGTGCCAAGTGCATCTGTGCCGAGGGGCCCTCGGTAGGGGAGTAATACCACTGGCAGTGGAAGGACTCGTGGGTCCACCTGGGCTTCCCGAATCGATTCCAGATCAGCAGATCAACCATTCTTTCGGGAAATGTGAGCTCTCGCAGTGTGGTCCATGTGGACCAACATGTGCTTGCCCTGCGGCATTGGCTGGAACTGCCACATTGCCAGATGCACTGCCAACAGCTCTAGGTAATTGATGTGCCAAAGCAGACGAGGCCCTGTCCAGAGCCCCGAGGCTGCCTGCCCATTACATGAACCCCCCCTAGCCCATACTGGAGGCATCTGTCATTACGACAACATGCCAAGACACTTGTTCTAAGGGCACACTGGCCTGTAAAAAAAAAAAGCAAGGTCTCTCCAGGGACTGAAAGTGCGGTGACACTTCGCTGTGGTATTAACTCCCTGGGGCCGACGGTATTGCCGGTGATACAGCGTATTTATTTTTTTGATCAGTAGATAACACACTAAAAATACTCTGTTGATTTTGAAACTCTGAAACTCTGTGAAAACATGACACACAGATGTGAGACATATATCTATAGAAAGCTTGAAGTGTCTATTTTTAAATGCAACAAGTCATGTTGAAAACAAATATTGTTTGAGAAAGTAATCAGTATGAAATAGAATTTTTTTCGATACTACCGTGGTCACATGACCCAATGAAGCCACAGGTCTTCTGAGAAAAGTTTGCTCAGGCGAATGGAGCGAACGGGAGGAAGCGGGAACTACAATTCCCATCAGCCCAGGCGTGGCCATCATCCTTTGTGGTCTGTTGTCACTACAGATCCAGTAATACGGAAATGGCGGGTGCTGCTAGTAGCGGCGAAAGAAAAAAGATGGAAATGGTTCTATATTTCGTTCTATGTTATTAAAATGTATACATTAACCAGAAAAATCTAAACATGAACATACATATTATATATAGGCTAATGATGAATGCAGTGCAGTAAAAGCACACGTGACACACGTTCCCACATCTGCGCCGGCGCACACGCTCGCTTTACCTATGTTTGCAGCTGAATACAAATAATCATAATTGATGGACAACTAGACTACATCAGGGCATCAGCGCAACCCGACGCAGAGAAAGAAAAAACCAAGATGAAGCCGGGGCTTCAATTTTAGGTAATACGTTTATAATCCTGTGAAACATTTTTGACTGTCGTTAGTAGACTAATGTGTTTTACAACAACAATGCATTTGACTTAACATTGCAGTTTCCATGACGTAAAATGTATTATATAAAAACAATGATGCAATATATGGTATATGGTTTAATTATGGTTTCATTGAATAACACTGTAAAAATACATAATGTGATACAATGCCTGCAAAGGGCACCAAAGGCCTGATAATTGCAGTTGCTTCATTTACAGGACGATCCAATCTTTGTTTAATATTGACCAACGATTTAATTCAAATATCCACTCAATTTATTATAATTAATTTTTTAATTTGGCCACCTTTTTGTATTTCATTTCTTCAACAAAAACTTGCACGTTTTATTTTGTGTGATTTCTGGATGCTTAAGACCATAAAATCAATCACACTGTATTAATAAAGTCATATATATTTTCTGTCTAGGGCTACAATTGTAATTTATAAATAATACCAATTAATTACAATAAATTTATTTACTTTTATATTTATAGAAAACATTGATGTGTTCAGTTTTCATTATATACTGTTTAATAAACACTTCTGAATTTTTTTTCGAGTCTCTTCATTAGTTTTGTTTTTCCTGTAAATTATTCAATAAATACCGTACCGTGCCATTCATACCGAGGTATTACCTTCATTTCACATGATGGAAACACATTTTCTCTTGCATAACATAAGCTGATTTTATTCATTATAATACTGAATTTATTTGAATTTCATGTAAATATATGGTTCCCCTGGTGAACAGCAGCCCATCACCGGCACCGACACATTGGCACAAGAATTAGCACTGTTTTGTGAAAGTGATAAGAGCCGCACCTCTGTGGCTCTCTCTCACCACCACCAGCGGGAACCATCACCTGAATATTAATTGTTCCTACCCAGGCCCTAATTCCCCGGCCATCGCACCTACACCACCCCCAGCGGCCAACACACGACTATTACTTCCCGAACAAATACGACGGTGCTTCAGGAAAATGTAAGGGGTTTCCTCTGTAATGCTCCAAATACATAAACCAGCACCAAGGACATAGAGACACACATCAAGCACTTTATGCCAAACTGTCTAAATGTGAGTTCCATCAAACTAAGATGTCCTTCCTTGGATACATCTCAGCTTCGAGGGGGTCACCGTGGATGACCAGAAGGTGACCGCATTCGTGAACAGGCCAAAACCACTATTAAGGTCTTCAGCGTTTTCTGGGATTTTCAAATATCTACAGGAGATTTATACGGAGCTTTAGTCAGATAGCAGATCCGCTGACCTCCATGAACTGGAAAGGTTTGTCAGTTCTCCACAGGACACCAGAAAGTAGTCAGGCCTTTAAAAACCTTAAGAAACGCTTCACCACAGCTCCTATTCTCCATCACCCGAACGCTGATCGAGAGTTCATTATGGAAGTGGACGCCTCTAACAGCGGATTTGGGGCCATCCTATCACAACGTCATGGAAATCCCCCCAACTTATTTCCTTGCGCCTTCCACTCACGCAAACTGACCTCAGCCGAACATAATTACGATGCTGGAGAAATAGAAATACTCGCCATGAAGGCAGCCTTGAGGGAATGGCGACACGGGCTGGAGGGAGTTAAATAACCTGTTCTAGTACTCACCAACTCATGCCAGGCATGATGGGCTCTCTTTTTAGCTTGATTCAATGTCAAAATTACCTATTGTCCTGGTTCTAAGAATAGAAAGGCAGTCATACCACAGATCCCACACCTCCTGCCTGCCTGCTAGACCGAGTGTGTTTCCATGAAAGCCTTCGCTCACGTTTACTTCGCTGGGTTCACGATAACCCCATTGCTGGTCATCCAGGGAATAATGCCATGCTGGAGTTGACGACTAATCACTTTTGGTGGCCTACACTCAACAGTGATGTAATACAATATCTAAAACGATGTTCTCTGTCATGTACTGCACGCTGACCCTCACGTAGGCATAAAACCGAAATATACTTATGACTTAAGAGGGAAAAACCTCCTAGAATATTGAAGCCATATTGAATGGGCTTCTTTGCCAGTGAAGTTCAACTGTGAGAAAAAAATGTGGGCTTATTGGACAGATTTATGTATGTTTGTATGTGTGTATATATATATATATATACAGTGATGTCAATAAGTATTTGATCACCCAAGTTCTCTTACTTAGAAATCAAGGAGGGGTCTACAATTTTCAGCATAGATGCACTTCCACTGTGACAGAATTTAAAAAGAAAAATCTGGAAATCACATTGCATGAGTTTTTAACAATTTATTTGGGAATTACTGTGTCAAACAAGTATTTGATTACTTTAGTTAAAAAAAAAAAAATATATATATATATATATATATATATTTACTTGTTACAGAAACCTTTCTTAACAATCGCTGAGCAACACAGAGGTTCAGCTCCCTCCAAAGATTTTCAATTGGATTTAGGTCTGGAGACTGGCCAGGCCACTCCAGAACCTTGATATGCTTCTTACAGAACCACTCCTTGGTTTTCCTGGCTATGTGCTTTGGGTCATTGTCATGTTTGAAGACCCAGCCACGACCCATCTTTAATGCTCTGACAGAGGGAAGGAGGTTTTTGCCCAGTATGTCACAATACATTCATTGTTCATCTTCTCCTTAACCCTCTGGAGTCTGAGGTGATTTTGGGGCCCTGGAGTTGTTTGGACCTGCTCTAATATGTGTGCTTTTATCAGCTACTTATAACATATTATTGACCAACATGTATTTTTCTTGTAATCAGAACAAATTGTTCTACAACAATGCGTGACTTTCACGAACGCGTTGTCGTTGTGGTGAAGTGAAAGGCAAGTTTTTCCAGTGGGCATGGAGGACACGGAGGCAGAACTTCAACGAATGAACATTTAATAATACAACTGAACAAAACTCACGACACAAACCACATACATACAAGCAACGTCAAGAAACATTAACGATTAACATTAGAACTAGACGCGGGGCGTGAATTTATACAATGATTAATACAAAACACAGCTGGCAGAAGGTGAACGTTGATGAGGAAGGTGGGGTTACAAATGAGAGACATGAGGGAGCTGACAGGTAAATAAACATACAGAACACGTGGACTAGAACGAAAAATACCATCACAGGCAAAAGACACAGACAAGAGACACCTAAGACGTAACATAGCCCCCCCACCTGGGTTTACTAGGCCACGAAGATGCTCTCCTGAGCCGACCAGATATTTCAGATGCCCTCCAGGGCGGAGCAGAACGTGGAGCAGCCCACCTGGGCACACCAGATGGCGGGATACCCATCTGGGCAGGCCAGATGACGAGAAAACCCTCCAGGGCGGAGCCAATGACTGCAATGCCCTCCGAGGCAAACCAGCAGGCGAAAGCGCCCTCCAGGGTGGGTCAGACAGCGGGGATGACCACTTAGGCAGACCAGTCAGCGGGAACGCCCTCCGTGATGTCGCAGTCATCTTCCAGGGTGGAGCGGGCGGCGGAGAGGCCCACCTAGGCTGACCAGACAGTTCAAGAGCCCTCAAGGGCAGAGCAGATGACTGTAGTACCCTCCGAGGCAGAACCATCAGCGACGACGTCCTCCTAGACCAAACAGTCCATAATAATGCCCTCCTGGGCAAACAGTACATAGTAATGCCCTCCTGACCGAACGGGCAACCATAATGCCCTCCTGGGCCGAACAGTCCATAATAATGCCTTCCTGGGCCGAACAGGCAACCATAATGCCCTCCTGGGCTGAATAGTCTCTGACAGTGCCCTCCTGGGCTGAACAGTTTCTGATAATGCCCTCCTGGGCCGAATAGTCACTGCTAAAGCCCTCCAGGGCCACAGAGGCCGCGACAAAAGCCCTCCTAGGCAGAGCAGTCATAGACAAAACCCTCCTGGGCCAAACAGACAGTCCAATGGCCCCCATGGCCGGTTCAGGGCGAGATGACTGTTCTATGGTCTCTGTAGGAGATGCAGGACAGAGTGAGGTCTCCTGAACCACCCCAATAGACTGACTCGGAGGGGGTGCAGCCACCAGCAGGATCCCTAGAGAATCTACGTTCGTGGTGGACTTCACTAGGGTGGGTGCAGCCATTGGCGGGTCCTCCAAGACGTTATAGTCCTCTTGGGGTTCAAGTGAAACGTACATGACAACAGGCTCTGGCGGATCCAGGCACCATGGATCCGGATCACAGACTGGGTCTGGAGGATCCAGCAAACATGGTTCTGAATCACAGACTGGGTCTGGCGGATCCGGCCATGCTGGATACGGATCGCTGATGGGATCTGCCGGATCCGGCCACAGAAAACCCAAATCGCAGACTGGCATAACTGGACACGGCTCCTCGTACCGTGTAACGGGGTTATGACCCGTTCCGTGCGGGTCGCAGCTCGCTAGGCTGCGTAACCGGGCCGACTGGATAATACACGGCTCCTTGTACTGTGAAACGGGAGTGGGACCCATTATTTGCGGCCGAGGAACCGCGAGGACCTTCAACAGCTCGTCAGGCTGTGCAACCGGGACCGATCTGACACTACACAGCCCCTCTCGGTGTGACGTGATGTCAGAACTAGCATTTCAGGGATCGCTAGGACGAGTGACCACTCCTCGAGCTGTAAAACCTGAACTGACTGGGACCAACTGTGCTCTGTATAGCTCGCTAGACCGTGAACTATCATTACTAATGCAGTGTTTCACAGCTGAGAAGACAAAGGCCTGCATACTGAGCAACAGGTATGTGACTGAGAGAGGAGAGTTACAAGAAAGAATCTGAGGAAAAAATAAGTTTATATATTTTCAGTATTTCGGTTATTTGAGAATGTCTTTCACACACACTAAAAAAACTTGAGATTCACTTGCGAGTTCAGTTAAACAGTTAAAGTTACAGAGTTGCAAAGTTACAAAGCATTACTGCGGTCACTATAACAGAAAATATAGCTGTAATCACAAATTACACGGGGGGTTAAGTCGCATTAAGAGATGATGAAGGAAACACGAAAGACTGTACATCGCTGTCACAAGCCGCGCCTCCGTGGCTCTCCCCGGATCTCAACAGCTGGAACCTTCACTCTAATTCTAAGGTTCCCAACCGGACTGTAATCACCCACGCACCTGGGCGCTTTTCCGGCCCAGGTGTTGCTTGTTTTGTAGAGTATTTAAAGGACAGTTTCACAATGACTCGATGCGAAGTCTTGATTGCCCCCGGTATCATTTCTGAGCGCTTTTCCCGTGTTTTTTATTCTGTTTTTTGATTACTGATTGTTTACTGGTTATTTCATTCTTGCTGCCTGCCCCGATCTCTCTGCCTGCCCTTGACTACTCTCTGGATTGTCCCTGTAAACCCTGTTTTACCGTGTACTGAACTCTGCCTGTCTGACAACTCTAATAAAGCCTGCAAATGGATCCAAACGTCTCTGAGGATATGTCACAGAAGACTTCCCCTAACCGGATCCAGCGGCTTTGTTCCAAATAATGAGTGAAATGACTCGGCAAGCCTCAGTTCTCACCACCCACCATCAGCAGCTGGATAAATTGACCACTCTCACGGAGGAACTAGTTTGGTCAGTTAAGGCGCTCACTCTGGCTACCACCTCGCAAGCTTCACAAGCTCCCGCTGCCAGTCCACCTCTTCCGCCATCTCCTCCATCTCCTGCAATGGCCGCGATCACCCGCCTCGCATTACCGGAAAAACACAACGGAGCACCAGGTAAATGCGATGTTTTTTTACTGCAGTGTGAGATTTATATGAATCAGCAGCCCCATTGCTTCACCTCTGATGATGCCAAAGTGTCACTTATTGCATCACTGCTCACAAGTAAAGCCCTCGACTGGGTGACTGCTCTGTGGAGGGGTCGGAGGATGGCATTTCCTTCCTATGCTAGCTTCATCCGTCAGTTCAGGGAAGTTTTTGATCACACCGCTGACGGCAAAGATGCAAAGGATGAACTGCTCGGGTTAAAACAAGGCAATTTGACGGCGGCTGAATTCACCATGACTTTCAGTACGCAGGCAGCGCAAACCGGCTGGGATAGCGACCCCCTGAAATCTGTATACCTTCATGCTCTCAGAGATTAACTACAAGCTGGGCTGCCGGGATGAGGACAGGACACTAGAGCAGTATATGGACCTTGCCATTCGCACCGATCACTTGATTCGCTCCCGAAAACCCCTTCAGGTGGCGCCACCTACCACATTCAGAGCGATCACCTACCTAGAACCAATGCAGATCGGAGCCACCCGCCACACGCCAGAGGAACGTGACCGCAGAAGAGATAACAACCTATGTATGTACTGTGGTTTGGCTGGCAACTACCGCTCCAAATGTCCATCATGGCCCCCATGCGCCTCAACTTACAGGGTGAGTGCAACTTCCCTTTCTCCAGTCATGAGTCTAGATGTCTGTTTGAAGTTTCTGGATCAAGTAGTGTCTACTAAAGCATTTGTCGATTCCGGAGCAGCCGGGAATTTTCTGGATCGTGGTTTCGCTGCTAAATATTCTGTTCCTCTCATTCCATGTACTCCTGTGGTTTCAGTGGCAGCCCTCGATGGCCGACCAATAGGCTCCGGAAATATAACCCAATGGACCCAAGAAATCACCCAAGTCACCAGTGTTCTCCATTCCGAAAACATCAGACTGCACATCATTGATTCACCAGATCACCCTCTCATTCTAGGTCTCCCCTGGTTATAGCTGCACAGTCCCGCCATCTGCTGGGAGTCTCACCACATCACTCAGTGGTCACCACGGTGCCAGAGCAAATGTTTATCCCGAGTGGAGAAATCTCCTCACTTCACTGACTGTGCCATCGACCTCATGCCGGGAACAACGCCCCCTTGTGGCCGCATCTTTCCGCTCTCCCAGCCAGAAACCAAATGCATGAATGAGTACATCCAGGAAGGAACTAGCCAATGGCTTCATTAGACCATCCACATCACCCGCCTCAGCCGGCTTCTTCTTTGTTAAGTCAAGTCACTTTTATTTATATAGCGCTTTTAACAATACAGATTGTAGCAAAGCACTGAACATTATCAAATAG
>JAUMHG010000060.1:874651-890409 GCA_032359395.1 Enteromius anoplus
TGCTGGCTCTGACATGAAAGATGACAAAAAGAGCAATTACTACAAATAAGATTTGAGATATTATATCTATCTATCTATCAATCTATCTATCTATCTATATATACATATATATATATATATATATATATATATATATATACACTACCGTTCAAAAGTTTTAGAACAGTAAGATATTTGATGTTTTTTAAAAATGTTTCTTCTGCTCATCAAGGCTGCATTTATTAGATTAAAAATACAGAAAAAAACTAATATTGTGAAATATTATTTCAATTTAAAATATGAATATATTTTAAAATGTAATTAATTCCTGTGATACAAAGCATCACTTCAGTCTTCAGTGTCACTTTCAGAAATCATTCTAATATGCTGATTTATTACTAGAATTGTCAATCTTGTAAATAGTGATTTTTTTCCCCTCATGACTTTGATGAATAACAAGTAAAAAAACAACATAATTTTTAACCAAATATAAAACATTTCTAAAATGTAAATCTATGCTGTGACTTTTTTGTTCATTTAATAAATCCTTGGTTAATAAAAAGAATAAAAATGTACTGATCCCAAACTTTTGAACAGTAGCGTAACAGTAAACTACTTCTAAAGAAGAGTGAAATGAAATTTTAAAACGAACTAAGACCCTAAAGAATCATATTAGCTTGTGGGAAACTGGGTTTGTGTGACCCCTTTAACTCTGATCAACTGTTTCCAACACTGATAAGAAAACATCAGCATATTAGAATGATTTCTGAAAGAATCATGTGACACTGAAGACTGGAGTAATGATGCTTTGAGCACCCTGTGATTTTGCAAGTTCTCTTAATTAGAAATCATGGAGGGGTCTACAATTTTCAGCATAGGTTCATTTTCACAGTGAGAGACAGAATCTATTACTCTAGAATTTTTATTACACGACTCTGTAATGCTTGATTCTGACTCAGAATGATTGTCTTCTGGACAACTGTCAGATCAGCAGTCTTCCCTATGATTGTGTAGCCTAGTGAACCAAACTGAGAGACCACTTTAAAGGCTCAGGAAAGCTTTGCAGGTGTTTTGAGTGATTACCTGTTTGGTATGTCACCTTATTCTCATTTGTTGAGGCTACGTCTACACTAATCCGGATAAATTTGAAAACTGCTTTTTTCCGTCCAAAAAACGCTCCGCGTCCACACTATCGTTTTCAATCGTTTCCGACGAGTTGATCATCCACACTGAAACGACTGAAAATGCTTACGTTCCTATTAGATTAGACAAATAGATCTGCGTCATTTCTGTCTGCCGTTGATATATTTTCTTTCCGGCTCTTTGAATCGTCGCGGGGAAAATGTCGAGGAAAAGCGTTTTTTGTTTTAAGTTTTTTAAATGGACTGACAATGAGGTGGAGTTGTTGTTGCTGCGAGTAACACAAGAGTACAAAGTTGCAAAACTGCTGTAAAAGGCCAAAACGGAGAGAAAAAGATGCGTTTTCAAACAGAAATGTAGTAGTGTAACTGGAGATGACTGGGTTTCAGAAAACACCAACCAACTGTGTAACCAATAGTAGCTCAAATGTGTTTAGGAGTCAAAACTCCCCAAAAAGTTTGCTTTGGTGAGCCGATTTGAACTGCCAAAACATGACGTCATTCCAGTTTGTTCACGGATTTCTTTAATCATGTCTTGTTTTCATCATTTGATGTGCAGAGTGTCTGTAAATGCAGTAAGAATTCACAGCAGTGAGAGTTCTCTTATTCTTGGTCCCACACAAGGCGGCCGTCATTATGTAGTGAATGATGATATGCTTGCACAACTCATCTTTTTCTTAACTCTTTGTGTGCAGAACAAAGAGAAGGAGCGGAAGGCACGAGAGAAAGAGACAAAGGAGCGCGAGTCACGTTACAGCAACGGTCACCTGTTTACTTCCCTCAGTGTTTCCGCCACCACACTCTGCTCA
This sequence comes from Enteromius anoplus, assembly GCA_032359395.1. NCBI lineage: Eukaryota > Metazoa > Chordata > Actinopteri > Cypriniformes > Cyprinidae > Enteromius > Enteromius anoplus. Next base: position 876,579 of record JAUMHG010000060.1, read on the forward strand.
GCATGCAACAAGAGCATCACTGCAAAAGAAGCTCTCAGCTGCCCCAGTGAGTAACTTGCATTATAGTACATGATGTTTAATAAGCCAAACTCTGTTATACTATTGAACACAACCCCTCGCACAACTGAGAGATTAACCTGAATCACACAAGGGTACTTCAGATGATGTTGCAAGCTATAAGCTAAAGAACTTAGCTTAAGGGAGGGAGAGAAATGGGTTACAGACATAAAACAAACTGAAAAAGCTTCAGATCAAATGGGCTTGCCGCCTGAAAGAAGTCAAATTGAATGCTTCTGAAAAAATGCCACGGACATTTCTGATTTTGAGTCGTAAGTGCTGTCGCTGAGGATGTGTGAAGCTGAGGTGTGTGAGACCACACCAACGGAAGGGCTAAAATAACAAACACACTTTCACATGCATCCAATAGACATATAATCCAAAGGCAAACCTTATGATTCAACTGGATGACACACGTTCATTTCAGATGTAGCCAGAACAAAAGCAGATTTTAGTCGTATTTTTTAAAATTTCTTAGGAAATATTTGTGCTTGGACCCATTTCAGAGGCATGCCAAAGCTTTAAGACTTCGTCTTTAAGACAGGAGATTTTTGCCAAATGACATCCTCAACCACAGTTGGAAGGACTAGAGATGTCGCTTCTCAACTGATATGCGTGAAGTTGTGCACAATGAAAGGATTTGTATCAGTTAATGCTAGCTCTCCAAGGCCAGTCAAGAAACTTGTGACATAGAGTTTATGATTGTATTATAAGCCAATTATCAGCAGGTTTACCTGAAACAGCACATTTTGTAGAACAGTAAAAGGGAGAAAAGCAGTAACTTATTGATATAAGATTATTTAAAAAGTAAAAAAAAAAATAAAATAAATTAAGTAAATATAGCAAACGTCAGAATTTGGGTACCAAGCACATTATGGAATAAACGTTCAATTTGAATACAAACAAATGGACAAAGCCCTGCTTCATGAAACTTTAAAAAGAAAAGGATAAGCAGTGCAGCTATAACAGTGTGAAGTCTGTTGTATTGTTGTGCTTCTTCTCCCAGGCAGTGAGTAGGCATTTATTCAGGGCGTATAGTGTTTCCAATACAAATGCGCTGTGGTCACATGCGTTTGTGACTACCTCTGGATATGGTTTCAGTCATCTGAATGATCTATTCATACCAAGATTGAAACGAGGATGCGTCAGGCTAAACAAAAAGCAAATTCAACCTGATCCACACAAATGCCTCTTTAACTTCAGAGTAATCAGAATCTATTAATAATCTATTATGTTTATTTTTACTTGTGTACTGAGGGCTGTTTGCAGCAATGGTTACAGGAAGAGATTATTTACTCATCACTCATGTTGTTCCAAACTTTAGCTGATATGGACTAGTGTCTGTGAATAGTGAACTGCGAAAAGACTGCTATTTAAATTAAAGTCTGTACTCAAGCATTTTTGATTTACATTTTTTTAGACTTCTTCTGGGGTGGCTAAAATTCCCATTTAAAGGGGTCATGAACTGAGAAACCAAAATTACCTTGATCTTTTGACATATTTTGAAGCCAGTGTGCCAAGAACAGCATAAAAGAAACCAAAAACGGCAGCATGCTGTGTATACAATACTATGACGTAGTAGTGTGGCTACACACCACCTCTGCAGAAGAAGATCAATGCCTCCCATACCGATGTAGTGTTTATGAGAGAGGCGAACGCACAAAAATAAAATCAATCAAAAAATGAAAGAATCTTTGTTTTTATCAAATTTTTGTAAAATTTTGTTTCTAATGTTTCTCTGTTTAAAGACAAGTCCTTTGTTTGATTTGGATACAAACAAGGCACTATTCTACACAGTATTTGCAGAAAGACTGAAACTAAAAGATGATACTGTACTGACTAAATTGGAAGTAGACTGTTAAAGTTTTAGCCAATCATAGCAGTTGAGTCTACAGCCCAGGGTCAAAACCAGGACCGGAAATAGCCTTTTTGATATAGAAATGTTGATAACATGTTCTATAGAGTATGGGGATTAGATTTCGATTTTTTATAGGGATTTTATAGGTAGAGTGTAAACCAGCTACATGATACCATTACACTGTAAAAGTCTTCCTTGTTTTATTCTCATTGTGTTTTGTACCTGTTTTAGCTGTCTTGATTTCTCTTTGTTTCATTTTCATCAGTTACTATGGTTTACTCTTTAATTCCCCTTTTTTAAGACCAATTATCCCTGTTTTCACTCAGAATGAATCTGTTTCAGTTTTTGCATGTAGTTTGGTGGCGTTACGCTTTTATTTAAAAAGGTCTGTTGGCATTGTTCTTCCTCCTTGCATGACAGAAGATGGATACTGCAGCACAATTCACAGCTATGGCCCAGAATGTCTTGAACCTTTGGGACTACTCGCTGCAGTTCTGTTATCTCACTATCTGCAAAACATTAGATCAGAGGTGTCAAACTCTGTTTCTGGAGGGCCGGAGCCCTGCAGAGTTTTGTTCCAACTCTGCTCCAAAACACGTACTATGCAGTTGTCAATTAAGCCTGAAGGACTTGATTAGTTGGGCCAGGTGTGTTTAATTTACGGTTGCATCTAAACCGTATGTGCAGGGCTCCGGCCCTCCAGGAATTGAGTTTGTCACCCCTGCATCAGATGATAAGATGCTTAAATCTTTGTTCTGGATCGGGGCAAACTATCAACATCCAGTAGATCTCCCAGAGGTCTCCCAAAGGACTTCGGTGGAAAGTGCCTGGAGAGTGTCGACCCCTTATCAATACCACAACCAGATGCAGCCACACATCACCTAGTGCCATGCAGATTTTGCCAGAGCTTCCCACATACAGGGAGGAAACACAGAATTTGGTGGAGTTTGATACTGAAGTTTTGTTAATTGAATGGGAAACAGAGGCAGTTCTTTCCAATCTACCCACCCAAAAACTTTCTCTGCTCTGGTTCCTTTGACCTTGTCCTGCCTGGCCCAAGTTCTTCATCACCACTGGTCCTGTCCATCACAGAGTCAAAACACCATTATTTATATCCTAGTGCTTTTACAATGCAGTTTGTCTTAAAGCAGCTTTACAGTATTAAACAGGGAAATAGTGTGTTAAAGTAGTGTGCCATTCTCCTCTGGCCAGATGAAACCAGCAGTTTAATACTAGGCTTCGACAAAGACACATTGTGCAGAGGACTCATCTGGTTCCTTTGGACTTTTTCCGATGAGGTGACAAGGTCTTCAGGAGGGGTTCTGTCTCTGGGGCTCATCTAGTTTTCCTGGTCTCCAATGACATTCAGGGCTGTTCAGGTCATCTCTAGGTGCCAATCCACTATCTGATCTGGATACGAACTTAATCTGGGTGGCTGTAATTACCGTCTGATCTGGATACAATTAGGATCTGGTCGCTATGGTGAACTTGGAATAAGAAACCAGAGGTTGACAATTCCTCAACTCTTCCATGGCGCCCTGATCCTCCTTGGTGCTTCTGGTCCCCAGCTCCGCTCTGGAGAGTCGACCTGTCAGCTCTACCTTAATCCTCAGAGCTTGTTGCTCAGCCTTGTCCCATCGATCATCTGGCTCTGCCTTCGCTGCTCTGTCTCCCTGGCTTCACTTGGGACTAGGGTTGGGTCGATAACTTCGTAACTGGTGTACGTAACTTCACACGTTAATACACAAATCTTCGTTACATTGCCATGCATGGTGTTTCTGTCATAATCTAATTCATACATGTGGCAAAATAAGGTTGTTGCCACCGTCACGCCCTAGCGTATACATGAGTTGATCAGTTTTGATTTGATTTGTTCATTATACAACATGAGCATGTCATTTCAGCAGACAACTTACTTGAAAATGACAGAATGATATTGGCTTAACTAAATTAGGTTGGAAAGAGACCTTGAAGGGTTGTATCTGTCCAGAGGGTTAAAGGAAATCATCTCTTCATTAGTATAGCACCAAGAGCAGCAGTTTTTGCCTTGAGCAGATGCATTAATTCAGATACAGGTGAATGATTAGAGTCGTGACGAGTGAATGATTGTGGGGGTTTGAACACACTGTCACTGCTGATAACATGGTGGAGGTGAAATGGAGGAGGGGAACTGAGAGACTGTCATTTACACTTATTGTGTACAATGAAGGTTTTGGATTGGTTTTATTTCTCCTGTGTTGATAATCTAATTAATTACTATGTTAATATTCGAGTGGTTTTATGCTAAATTTCATAAACGCTTGGTTGCACTGGGTTATATTTTCTCAACTCATCTAAATGACATCAAGCTACATTAAAAGGAAGGCGTGCTGATATGTTGTTTAATCTGATGTAAGACCTAAGTGCTTTAATGCAGACAGATAATACACATATTTATTCTGCATGGCCTTCTTCTGAAGTCTGTTGTTGTACAGAATGGAGGTCTTTTGTTATCTTTTTGTACAAAGCCCCTTTTGCCTTGTGCACAGCTGCTACCCAAAATCCTCCCCTCCTTTGTAACACCCGTAATCTGGAGTCTGAGCATCAGTGGATCGAGGCATTAGAAAGATTATCACACAGTCTGTCACACACACAACACATGCACACACTCTCACACAAATGATCATATATATATATATATATTTATAATTAATGATTATACATTTTACAAATGCTTGTTTTATGAAATATAGTCAAGACACATCTTACGGTATACAGTACATATTATTTTAAAGCAGCTATTGCTGGACAATACAATACCAGTGGCCATTCAACTCTATAACTCTTTCTCCTACATTCGGGAAGTTAATTGTGTCATTATTCATCTTAATTTTGTGGAAATGTTGTTGTCAGTTTAGTTACATTTATAATAAATAACTGACTATTAATTGTCTTTTCAAATCCAGCTAAGCAAGAAAAATGTGACAGTGGCTAACCATCAGTTGAAGGTAATGAAGAAAAAAAGAATCCAGGCTTGGCCAGGGCCAGTTCTCCCCTGGCCAGTGGCAGTACCCATAGCAAAGTAGGCAAATATATCATCCAGAGGCTGAATGGTCAGCCAATATTATGCCACTTATTAGATTAACAGCATGGTAAAAGCCAATAAATGTCCACTGATTAAGACTGATTTCGAAAAGGTTGCTAGGTCCTTTTTTTGCCTACTCCATAATCTGCTGAAGATCTTGGCAGTGAATAATGAACATTTGACTATTTTCAAACGTAGCATTTATTGCTTGTAGTGTTTTAAATGGTTAAGGGTTCCTGTAGCTCAAACAACTGCGCATCCCGCTATAGAGACACCCAAGGTGATAAAATTCCCAGAGAATGCATGAACTACTTTGAATGCAGTGTCACTGGATAATAAAAAAATGAATTGTTTAGTGAAGGACTTGGCTTGTAAAGTTGCAAGCACCTTCTTTTTCCGGGTCTGGGTCTAGTATAGAATACTATCTCAACATGAGCACTATTCATTTGTAGCACATCTTTAATCTTTAGTCTGTTACAGTCAATTATAATTGATTACAGTTATGATTGTTTGTACTAAATGAAATGTTTTTTTTGTTTTTTTTTTATAAGTGCTTCTCATTAGAAGTCTGGGAAGATGGTTGGTGCATGTTTAATTCCCCAAATGCATTCTGGATACTAAGCCACTATTTATTTAATAAACACATCCTAAATTTGCTCTTCATGCTTCTGATTAATCATTCAGATCCACGGTCAGGCAAGGTTTTGGTACTTAGGACTATGTGATATTTCAGTTTTTCTTTTTTAATACATCTGAACAAATGTTAACAATTCTGTGTTTTTCTGTTTTCAGTATGGGGTGCTGTGTGTACATTAATAGAGAAAAATGAACTTAAAAGATTTTAGCGAATGGCTGCAATATAACAAAGAGTGAAAAATTTAAGGGGGTCTGAATACTTTCTGTACCCACTGTATACCGAAAACGCTATATAGCTAACTGTCTTAACATATTCCCTTAAAATGTATTTTGTGGTTCCTGTAGGGAAAAGCATGAGAATAATCTCACATTTAAATCTCTGCTACTAAAAGAAAGAGAGATGGGCTAACAAATAAAAGTGTAGCCTGCACAAAATATTACTACATACTGTATTTGTTATTTTATTTGTTTCGTCAAGATTCTTAAATTTTTTGACAGAAAATGTTAAGTGAAATTTGTATCTCAAGACTTAAAAATGTACATAAATTGTACTTTTTATTTATTTTATTTGTTTTGTCATGATACAATTCCTTTTTATATTTACAACAAAATATAAAATTTGTTTAACATTAAAGATTTCACAGAAAAAAATAAATAAATAGGCTAAATATGCCATCTGTCATTTAAAAAGAACAAGAAAAATAATAACAAATTTGAGTTAAGCGTCCATCTACATTTTGCTCCATCTTTATTCTGGTCTGTCACTCATAGATAACCTACCTGTTCTGTCTGAGGACCTACTCTGAGAATCGCCGCACACATGACCTCACAATTAAAACGTGTGGCACATGCCTGCAGTACACGCATAACAACCCTAAATGTAGGCTGTACCAGTGGCTAGTAGGAGTAAAGCGCAGATAAGCTGCTCTGAAATGATGTCGGGAACATTAAACCGCCCGTTCCGGTGCAAGTTTTACCATAGTTCCCACATTTTTATTGATACAAAAATATTTGTAACAACATTCACTGAGTAAGCTTGTCCTCATGCATGATGAGGGGCAATAATTTCATGTATTGTATTAATAAAAGTAATCTAGTAATATAGGCCTAAAAATAAGAAGAATGTAACGGGCCTACCTTAATTGGAAATGTTAAATCCTCTTAATATTGCAATTTTTGTTTGCTTATCTCTGGCTATTATAAGATGATTCCATGCAAATCAGCAGGGAGATTGCACCTGATTGCGTGCCTTTGCGGAAATAGATATGAATTGTAAAAAAAAATAGTTTTTATTAAATTGAGAAAAGAAAAAACAAAAACATCTTTCTCTTTTTTCTCTACTGTATTTGTTCATAAATTACATTCCATTGTAAGTCTCATATTTGGCAGTTGGCATCAGTATATTTTTAATAACAGCAGCATATGAGAAGTGTAATACCACAGAAAAAAGTTAAATGTGTCTTTTTCAAAGCTGCTGCATTGATAGCAAAAGTTTAGGCGTTGATTACTTTCTCTAAATTTAATTAGGTTTTTTAGCATCCCCTCTGAACTGTTAAACCCTCCCTTAATGAAGTGAAGTGACCTGTTGCCAAGTATGGTGACCCGCATTTAACCCATCCAGCGTGCACACACACCATGAACACACACTCAGAGTACTGGCGCTCGGGGAGCAGTTGGGGGAACAGTGCCTTGCTCAAGGGTCTCAGCTCAGTCGTGTTATTGTAGGTGGAGAGAGAGAGTTGGTTATTCACTAACCCCACCCACAATCCCTGCAGAACCTGGGACTCAAACCCACAACCTTTGGGTTATAAGTCCAACTCCCTATCCATTGCCCCAAAAATACCAAAAAAATCCTGGTGCTGCCGCTGACAAGACATCAGACAAAACAAGCCGTCAGACAAAAGGAACTTGTAGTCACCTACTGGTGTAACTATATGACCCATTATGCCACTAATAAATGGACTGACAGCCTGTCTGCGGTGTGCAAACAGAGAAGCCTAGTGATGTAAACACTGAAAAGATCCAGTGTTAAATCCAGGACTAAATATGAATACTCTAATAATGTTTGGTCAGTGTAATTTCAGTGTAAAACAAGTAATGTAATATACAATGTAATATTGTTTGAATCTTGACTAAAATTGCTATAAAACTTGATTAATTCCTGACTCAATTCTAGAGGGAGTTCAATAACATATTGATGTGACTGGAATCTTGTGGCTCAATCAATGAAGGGCAGATGGTTGTCTAGATAGCTCCAAACCTATTTAACCTATTTGTTCAATGAGTGTGTGACCTTGTCAACTTTCAGTAACACTGATTGGCTACAGCAACTGATTTTTTGAAACAATGCTTTCTATTTTTCTGTGAGGTGAAAAAGAGTGGCTTGTTTTACAGAATAAATTTTTCACAGACCATATTTTCTGATTTCTTCTAATATGTTTATTGCAAAAATTGGGAATAAAAGCACTGTGGGGGAAAAGGCCATAATTATGTGTGCATGAATGTGATTATATGCATTTGCTTGTCCAGTGAATCTGATGTAGAGCTCAGAGATGTTGCCTGAAGCTGCTGTTGACCAGAACAAAGATATGTCTGTTCGCAGGAGAGATGGCACTGACTCCCACTGACACCCGATTTACACACACATCACAGAAGAACACACCTTCTCTGTCCCTAATTAAACTATCGGCCATTTGTGTGCACATACGATTATCTGATGAAGTCTCTTGGACCATGAGATCAGCATTTAAACGTATTAATCATATTTACTATAAATGAACTTTGTTTCACCCATGCACCTCAGTGATATTTGAATGAACTCATTTAATTTCTAAATATATATATTCACATAAAATATTGATTTGTGTTTAAATTATTTTATTATGTAGGGAAAGATAACAGGGAGGACACATGTGGCAATAACTTGGTCAGCCATGATAGAAATCGGTTGGAAATAATATAACTACAGTCAAAAAGATTCATCAAAGAGTTATATAGTGATATTCTTTCTTCACAGCTTGCAATGTGACCATTCACAACCGCTGTCGTGACACACTGGCCAACTGTGCCAAAATGAAGCAGAAGGTAAGAGTCAATGGAGGGGGGATAATTAATAAATGATCATAACACTGAGCTGGGGACTAAATGTTTGTCTGTTTGGCAAATCAACTGTATGGAATGGTACAGTACAAAGTAATCGGATATGCAGGGATGTAGTGTTTTACAGGATCCAATAATACAGACGGATCAATGCACAACTAATTGTCTGTAATAACTAATAGTTAAACGAGTAGTTTTTCATAACATACTGACACCTAGAGGTAGCAAAGAAAACCTTGGTTAAAGGAATAGTTCACCCCAAAATGAAAGTTCTGTCATTGTTTACTCACCCTCAAGTAGCTTCAAATCTGTCTTTGTTCTGCTGAACACAATGGAAGATATTTTGAAGAACGTGTGTAACCAGGCTATTTTAGGTCACCATTGATTTATGTAGTTGGAAAGAAATACTATGGAAGTCATTGGTGACCCATAACAGCCTGGTTAGAAACTTTATTCAAAATATCTTCCCTTTTGTTCGACAGACAGATTTGGAACTGCTTCCTTTAAAGGGTTAGCTAGTTCACCCAAAAAATGTAATTCTGTCATTTACTCACTCATGTTGTTCTAAACCCACATGACTTTGGTTAGTCTTTAAAACACAGATGAAGACATTTGCTGTCACACTGTAGCTCAGGGGTTCTTAACTCAAGCGGTTGAGGTTTACTTTCCTGCAGACTTTAGTTTAAACTTGATGAAACTCAGCTGCATGTAATTTTCTAGTCATTCTGAAGATCTTGAGTGGCTTGTTCAGATGTGCATTATTTGGGTTGGAGCAAAACTCTGCAGTAAAGCGGACCCCGAGGGCCAGAGTTGAGAACCCCTGCTGTAGGTACTTATGGCTGAGTAATTAGTAATAATTAAGGAGTACTCTAGAGCCCGACCGATAAAGGATTTTGAAGGCCAAAAACGATACAAATATTTGTTGGTTTTAAAATGTGGTATTCCGATATATCGGACGATATTTTTATTTTTTTATTTCAGAAACGCGTAACAAAACGTTAACAGATTTCCCTAACACGAGTTATTTGTAGTTATTTATGAGTTTTAACGAACATAATATGATAATGCATTTATAAAAGAAACTTGTTGTTTCAAAATATATGAAAGTTCTGATAAATGAAATGTATAAAAATTCAAACTTTAGATATGAAACTTTAAAGTCCTAAATACAAAAACAACAACAACAACCACCAAATCAAAGTTACCAGTAAGGGTGTTTCGTCAGTTTCTATTTTATTTTTGAAATATTCATTTATCGGCCACTATAAATGCCGATACCGATAGTTTGGAAAATGCCTAATATCGGCCGATAATATCGGCCTGCTGATAAATCCGTCAGGCTCTAGAGTACTCCCAGTGTTTGTAACTTGGACTTCTATTTAACTTAATTTAGTTTCGTAAATCTTACCAGAATTAAGGTCAACAAATACATTTTTACTGTGTATGGGGGGGAGTTTAGAACATTTAGCTAATTATAGGCTATTATATTGCATTGCCAAGTTTCACAAACTGTTGAATTGTGATTATTTTGCACGAATTCATATGACATCATATAACATATTAATGAATTGTAGCAACAAAGGCTGGCTCTGGTCAGGAACGCCGCAACTTTACATAATGTGGCCCTCCGCAGCAAAAGTGAGTTTCTCTCTTTCATACCTCACATCTGTTTATCTCATATTTAGAGCTATTTTTAATTCATGACAGATTGCTGTAACTACTTCATGATAATAATAACACAAATTCCTTAAACTAATATCTTGTTAGTGAGCAGTTGCACTACCTGGCTGTAGTGTGATTTCATGTGCAATTTTGATGGTTACAGTATGTTGCAGTGGTGGTCAAACAGTGTGAATTTTATTCAGGATTGTGTTTTCCTTTGCCAGATCCAATACTGAAGGAGAGGCCGAGTTCAGCCATTTACCCATCAGAGACACTGAGACAGTCTTTCCTCGGTTCCCGCAAAGGACGCTCCACATTGTCGCTCAACAAGAGTGTCTCCACCAATAACATTGCAGGGTAAAGAATATCCTCAGTGATCACAGATATGGACATAGTGCGTTAAAGTGCCCCTATAATGCCATTTTAAAGGTTACACAGATTTGATCATAGAGGTACCTCGTTACGTAGAGTTAGAAAGCACCTTTAACGATAGAAATGATTGTAAATGAGCATAAGCCCCGTACGGTCCAGCTACCTTGTGCTGAGGCAGTTTGGATTGACTTGCCTGGAAAGCTACAGTGTTGTAATTCGTGGTATGAAGTTGTGACTTGCAGGCTCAAAAACCTGCCTGAAACGCAGCATGGCTACAGAACCAGCTATACTGAAAATGTAAATAAATAATAAAAATAAATGTTTAAAATACGGACAAGCTGCAGACAACACACATGACCTTCAGAAGAGTTTTGAATGTATAATTCCTTTTAGATACTGTACATCTTACCTCAAATGTGCCATAATGAATTTAAGACTCCTTAGGTACTATGGTACCTTTAATGCTTCTAAAATATTATTCAGAATATCTTTTTTGGTAAAAACATACACTGACACATGAGCGTAATGTTTTTACAGCTCCTCTACCAAGCTGTCTCACGCTTACTTGTTTGTTGATTTTCTAACAGAAGTCTAAATGATGATTCTCCAGTCGGACTGAGGCGGATTCTGTCTCACTCCACAGACTCTCTGAACTTCAGGAACAGAGCCATGTCCATGGAATCCCTTAATGATGAAGGTACAACTCAAGACAGTCTCAAAACCCAATGAAAACAAGAAAGCATATGTAACGTTTGCTGTTCTCACAAACATTCTACAGGAGAAACGTATTACACATCGATGCTGGAGGAGCTGGAGAAGGATGGGAAGGATTTTGAGGCAGATTCCTGGAGTCTGGCTGTGGATAGTTCTTATCTACAGTCACAGCGCAAAGACGTCATCAAGAGACAAGATGTTATATACGGTGAGAATTCTTCAATGTTTCAAACATTTAAAAAGAGTCACGGACCCTTTACATTTATTACATTTATACTGTCTGCTAGTTTTGGGTTTGAGGTAAATTGTATGACTAGAAACAGACACAATGAACAGAAAAGTTCTGAATATTGGATCTGTGCATAATTCTTAGTGTAGAAGCATTCCATGTACTGTGATTTTTTTGTAAATCAATGCATCTGTGCTTTTCAGAGCTGATTCAGACGGAGCTGAACCACATGCGAACGCTGCGGATCATGGAGGGGGTGTTTCGCAGAGGAATGCTGGAAGAGGTGTTGATGGAGATGGGTGTAGTTCATGCCATCTTTCCCTGCTTGGATCAGCTGCTGTCTATTCATTCTAATTTCCTGAGTCAACTACTGCAGAGAAGAAACAACAGCCTGGCACCCAACAGCACCCGCAACTTCACCATTCAGAAGCTAGGAGACATTCTGGTGGAGCAGGTGAACTTCTGAAATACAACTCACATGAGAATAGCTGGTACTTGCTATAGCAATTACAGATATTAATATTGGTTGATCGATATGTGTTTTTTAAAGGCAGATGCCGATATCTTGGAAAGCAGGGTGGCCGATAGCCGATACTAGGCAGAAATAACTTTATTTATTTTAATATTAAATAATTTCTAAAATGATTGAAGTATAAATGTGTAATATAAATGTCACAAGGGCTCGCGGTGGGAGCTCGCGCTCTCGCTTCCTCGGCGAGCAAGGCACGGCAGGCAGGACTCGGAGACAGGAATAACTATTACTGGATTTTAATAAAACAAAGAAACGTGAGGAACAAGCAGAGAGCTACGCAGAGCTCCCGCGGACGACTGGCAACTTCAACAGGACATGACAAACACTGAAAGGACGCGACTTAAATACACAACACTGATGAACAGAATTAATGACAACTGGGGAGACGATTACACACAAAGGACCTGGGCGGGGTTTACAGAATGACAGGAGAACACAAGGGAGACTGAAAGAAACACAAAAACACAGATCACACGGACATGGAATGCCTGGGGGGGCGTGACAATAAACATATAGGACAAGTGCAGTTTATAGTTCGTTGACCGTGGGTCTTCAGTGAAGCTGAGCTCTGCTCCTCTCAGCATTTAATTCACACGATCACACAGAGCACACACTTCACAAGATCTCAACTAGTTTTGCGAATTTAACTTATGCGAATTTAAATGTCCATTAGTCTTTCAAAGATTTGTTTCAATTATATGAATGCATATTTACTGAGTCCTGAAGGTAAACAAGTGTGTATTATAACCTTTGCTTTTCTATTACTAATAATATTAAAGAAATTATTATACTTATCATATAATACTTATAAAGTAAACATTTTAATTCCTTTGTTTAACTGTTCTGAGTATTAAATGTACTTCTATCTGTGCAATTAACAAGATGGGGAATGTGAGCACTGTCCAGCGTGCCGTCAAAATAAAAGTCCCACCTTGAACATATAGGCCAAACAGAAAAATGTATCGGTCAATGCCAATATCTGAAAAATGTCAAATATTAGCCAAGGCAGATATATCGGTCATCCACTAGTTATTAATGCATAATTACTAACAACTAACCATCAACCAAACCTTAATAATGTTCCTATTATTTGGCCAAAAAGCACACTCTTTTAAGATGACTGTATAGAACTGTCCACATTCAATTGACTGACTAGTTCAAATAAAAAAACTTTGGAATTTCTTGCCAAAGGTGACGAACAGCTCAACATTTAAATGAGTTTTGGAATCAGAAAAGTAGATTTTTTTTTCTGATTAACTTTTTATTGTCTTTCAAATATAAAACGTTCAAGAAGATCGAATGACAAATTATTAATTGTCAATAATTTAACTGTCAGACAAGAGATATATTTACCTCTTACACTCAGCGGCCATTTTGGGGAATTCCCCTGCATTTTGCCTACCAAATTAAAAAGCTTCCCATACCCACAAGCAGAGGTGTATATACAAAAGATGGGTATCATTTAAAAGGAAACATTTTGATTTACATAAAACATAAAACACTTCTGAAATTGATTAAAATGATTGTATATATTGTCTATGTTATAATAAAGACAAAAAAAAAGAGGCGCTTTTTTATTTTTTTGTTGTAAACTGAAATTTGAAAGTG
>JAUMHG010000060.1:908003-919175 GCA_032359395.1 Enteromius anoplus
CTGGCTGATGTTTTGGTCACTTTTGAATGCTGGCGGTGCTTTCTCTCTAGTGGTAGCATGAGACGGAGTCTACAACCCACATAAGTGGCGCAGGTAGTGCAGCTCATCCAGGATCAGTGTGAGCTGTGGAAAGAAGGTTTGCTGTGTCTGTCAGTGTAGTGTCCAGAGCATGGAGGTGCTACCAGGAGACGGGCCAGTACATCATGAGACGTGGAGGAGGCTGTAGGAGGACAATAACCCAGCAGCAGGACCGCAACCTCCACCTTTATGCAAGGAGCACTGCAAAATGACCTCCAGCAGGCCACAAATGTGCATGTATCTGCTCAAACGGTCAGAAACAGACTCCATGAGGGTGGTATGAGGGCCTGACGTCCACAGGAGGGAACACTGTGCAGGACGTTCTGCATTTGCCAGAGAACACTAAGATTGGCAAATTCACCACTGGCGCCCTGTGCTCTTCACAGATGAAAGCAGGTTTACACTGAGCACATGTGACAGACGTCTGGAGTCTGGAGACGCCGTGGAGAACGTTCTGCTGCCTCCAGCATCACGGTTTGGCAGTGGGTCAGTAATGGTGTGGGATGGCATAATCTTTGGAGGGCCGCACAGCCCTCCATGTGCTCTCCAGTGGTAGCCTGTATTCCAATAGGTACCGAGATGAGATCCTTATCCCCCTTGTGAGACCGTATGCCGGTGCGGTTGGACTTTGGTTTCTCCTAATGCTAGACAATGCTAGATCTCATGTGGCTGGAGTGTGTCAGCAGTTCCTGCAAGACGAAGGCACTGATGCTATGGACTGCCCGCCCGTTCCCCAGACCTGAATCCAACTGAGCACATCTGGGACATCATGTCCCGCTCCATCCACCAACACTACGCTGAGATCCCTCAGGAGATCATCCTCCACCTCATCAGGAGCATGCCCAGGCGTTGTAGGGAGGTCATACAGGCACGTGGAGGCCCCACGAACTACTGCGCCTCATTTTGACTTGTTTTAAGAACATCACATCAAAGTTGGATCAGCCTCTAGTGTGTTTTTCCACTTCAATTTTGAGTGTGACTCCAAATCCAGACCTCAGTGGGTTAATAAATTTGATTTCCATTGATAATTTTTGTTGTCAGCACATTATGTAAAGAACAAAGTATTTAATAAGAATATTTAATTCGTTCCGATCTAAGATGTGTTATATTAGTGTTGCCTTTATTTTTGTTAAGCCGTGACTATATATGTATATAAAATCAAGGCAAAGAATTTGTTACAAAAAGAAAATAAAACACTTTTTGAAATGCCAAAAGGGTGAGTAAATTATGACAAGAACAATTTATTAAAATACAGAAGAGTTTGCAGGTTCTCCAGTGAGCAGCATATACAAACCGACGACAAAAAAGCACCTTTTATTTTTCCGGTTAAATGTTCTATTGTGTGTTTGATTCCTTCTCCTGTGACTTGATCAAAGACAGTAGATCCTCCAGCTGTTTCTCCAGAACATCATCGGCTCCATCGTTCCTAATGATATAGTCAAACTTCACACCTTCATCCAAACCACACTCAGACTCTGCGTCATCTATACCTGGACAGGTAAAAAAAAATACATGATCGCATCATTACCACAACACCGTGTTTCTTAAGCATTTTTACCTGTGGTGAATCTCCAGCCCCTCTGTGATCTCGTCTGCTCAGAAGCCTCCACACGAACACAGACGCATCTATCAGGAAACTCTTCATGAAACCACTGCACGTCTGACATCCTCCTGCAATCGCTGATTATCTGAACGAGGGATAGTATGCGATACACATCAACCAGAATTTTCTAAGGGCTGTAGTGAAGACGTTTGGGATTTCTCTTCGTATATTATGATAGTTTTTCTCAAATAAAATAGTGAGAGAGCAGCTCCTGAGGTGAAGTTCATGTCTTCATGTAGTCAAGCTTGCTTTAATGTGTGTAGTACTGCTCATTTACATTCTTAGATAGCCTAGTCTTGTTGCTGAGTGTGAAAGAGCTCGTACCCAGAAGGGCTGTGTGGCATGTTTGATGGCCAGTCTACAGAAGAAGCCGGAGTCCTGCTGTCTCTTCATCTCACCCCAGCGGATCATCTCAGCACGATAACTTTCCTTATACTGACCAGAACCCAGCAGCTCCTCATAGTCAAGATTATGATCCTGATATTCACAAATACATGCGTTTCTATTAAAGCAACACTATGCGCTCTAGCGGTTAATAATCAGAACTGCACGCATCCCGCGGAAGAACATTCTAACCGGAGCTACTTCTCTACGTTTACGTCTAGAGGGGTTCACGCAGGTTTGTGTTCCTCCGCGGCGGCGAAGACCCGACCAACATGCAATGAATAGTCTGATTAGAAGCACTTATAAATCGTAAAAAAGGCGGTTAGGAAGATGAATTCATCATGTACTGGCTCATTATACACATTTTGAACACAGAAAAGGTTACATAGTGTTGCTTTAAAGTTTTCACAGAGAAGAACAATTTCAAAACGCAAACATAATAATATTTCAGCTACTGTTACTACAAAGAAATATCTAATAATATCAATCTTGGCTGTTATTTTATTATTATTTTTTAATTCTGAGACCAAGATTTTTCAGCAGTTTTTCCCCCATTTTCTTAAGTATATTTATTCTTCTATATAGTTTTTTATTTATGTATTTTAGTTTTAGTTATTTTGATGCATCGGGTTAAACTCAATGAGAATTGTTGAAACTAGCTAAAATTAAAGTTTTTTTTTCTTTTCTTCCCAAGTAATGAAAATGTTTAATTAATTAATGTTTCTTCTTTTTAGTTAGCTACAATAACTCAGCAGCGCAGTAACTTTTCCCAGAAACAAGTAAGCTGAGATACAACTATTTTGTACAGCTGGAATCTGAGGGTCCAAAATACTGAGAAAATCACCTTTAAAGCTGTTCAAATTAAGCTCTAATCCAAAATGATTTTGGATGTATTTATGGTAGGAAATGTACAAATATCTTCATGAAACATGATCTTTACTTAATATCCTAATAATTTTTGGAATAAAAGCAGAATCTATCATTTTTACCCATACAGTGTATTTCCAGATATTGCTACTTATGACTGGTTTTGTGCCCCAGGGTCACATATTGTATATAGAGTGATAAGATAAAGCATGTAAATCCACTGGAATGGGTTATTGTTGTAGGTTTTTTAGCATTAATTGGTCAAAAACAAAACATTTAATATTTGGCTACACTTTGATACAAATCAGATAATACATTAGATTTATAATTCCTATGGAAGATGATGATGGACCGAGGCCAGTGGGCGAATTTGCCCAGGATGCTGGGGCTAAACCCCATTCTTTTTTTCTTTTTTTTTTGAAGGACATCCTTGGATTTTGAATGACCACACTGAGTCAGGACCTTAACATCTCATCCAGAAGACAATGCTTTTTGTCAGTATAGTATCCCCGTCACTATCGTGAGGTGCTAGGACCTACACAGACTGCAGGGTGAGCACCCCCTGCTGGCCTCACTATCACCTCTTCCAGCAGCACCTGGTTTTTCTCTGAATTCTTCAATCTTAAGATATATTACGACCATTTAATGCAGAAAACTTACCAATTCCAGTGTGTTCTCATACCTTTCATTGCCACTATATTTTATAGGATTAACTGTACTAATCAGTAATTGTTGACAAGATAACTGGATTACATGCCTTATGTAAACAAAAACAAACATTTGTGTTAACATAAAAACTAGTATAAATCAAATGTTCAAAATGTTTACTACGTAAATATATATTTTTAAGAAATCTTAGTCTAGTGTCAGACTCTGTGGAATATGAGTATTAATATAATACCAGAGGTTACTTGACAGGAACCAACGTTACCCACATTTTTAAACAAATATGATAAAATGTATATATTTTTCTGGCCACAAGTGTCCAAACATGCAAATAATTTGTGGTCATGGTAAATTTGGTCATTTAGATGTACTGATTTGAAATTAAAAGGGCAAAAAGAAGATAAAAGACACAAAGTCTGTAGTGAGGAGTCTCTTCAGTCTCCCAATTTAACCTTAAATGAGACATTCTTCAGTAAGTATGTAAAGCACTTGCTAAGACATTATTAAAGATTATGAAGGGAAAGCGTGAGTTTATCATGAGGGCTATTAAAGCCTGATGTATCATAAAAATGATGATAAACAACAACAACGAAGACAACCGGGTGTTTTAGAAGGTTCGGGAGCTGTTCCCTTAAACAAATCTGGCTTTTATTTCAGATTTTACAGGGTTAAAACAGTGCAAGGCAGCAGAAGAGTACTGTACCTTAGCAAACTGATGTTTAAGAGGAGCAGACAGTCTGAGTATACAGCACATCTCTGCTGTCAGTCTGTAATTTCGAGTAAGAGCATATGTATTTATTCATGCATTTCATCTATTCACACAACACCGTTCATCAAACTCGAGATCTCACCTTTTCTGTATCAGATCTGTCACATAGTCCTTCCCTGACTTACGCTTCCCACTAAATAAAAGAATGATCCTTGGCTGTGTAGATGTCATGATTATGAAGTGTTCAACACTCATACACAGACGGACACATGTTTGGTGCGACTACTATTCAAACAGGAACGACTTTAGGTCTACCGTAAAGAACCAAGAAGACGAAACCATTAAATAAATGAAAACACGCTTCCATGCTGCCGTTTTACCTTTTCTTAACCAGATATGTTTTGTGTGTTTTTTAACTTTATGGAATTAATACAGTATGTGATTTTTTAAAATTGTATTGCTTAAAGAAAGCGTAAGTGTACGTGTGTGGAAACCCGGATGCTTGGTATTTTGTGTATTTACGGTAATCGGATGAGTGTCACGCCATCAACTTACTGGGTGTGTAATAAAGATTTTTGACATCTTATCTTTGACATCTGGAGCATTTTTAATATGGAAGACCATTTAAAAATCACCAGTTATTATTAAGTAAGATAATAATCTCACGTATTTATAAAGCGCTTCTTTTCTGACGTCACTGAACCGGAAGTCAAACGACAGACGCTTTTTTTCTGAATTACATTATATTTTTAATCCATCTAACGTACTTTTATAAAGAAAACGAACTTGCGAATGATTTACTTGCAGTTGTGCTAACACGCGATCTTACTGGGTGAATGAAATGTGATTTTTCCTCATAATGTCTTTAGTTCAATCATTATTATTTATGCGTGTTATCGTCATTTTGACCTTTCCGCTCGCTTTTAAACAGGAACAGCTCTGCCGATGCATTTTTTTTATATTTAGAATTATTTTTTAAAATACTATATGATTGAGTTAAAGCCATACTAACATTCGCGTCTTCGACACAGGCGTTGTTTTTGTTTTCGTGACCCGGAAGTTTAGGATCTGTCAAGAGTGTTTTAGCCACAACATCTTTGTCTTTGTTTAAATGTGATATTGAGCGAAGATTTTGCTGTTTTGTGCGAGGTTGGTGTATTCAATGTGACGCGCAGTGATGAACGGCAGCTCGAACCCGCCTCTGGATAAAGAAGAGCATGTGTTAAAGCTCGGAGATAGTTTTGAAAAGAGACCAAAATCATCTTTTCACACCATCAGATGTGAGTCCATCAAGTAACGTTATGATATAACTGAATAAACCGATTCACCTGATCATTTGGACGAACAAACCTCTAATCTCAAGAATCTCACTAATATCTAGAAATGATAATACAGATCCTGCAAACCAAGCCGTGGATTTAATGTCATAAATGTGTTAGTTATGTAAAATCACTGACAATATGAACATTAGGACTCGTGTTTCATGCTGTAACCACGAATGAAAAGAATAAATAACTCAAACAAAACTGTTGAAAACACTGTACAGTAGAAAAGAATAGAATGCAATGCAAAAGCATGCAATGAGTATATGCATGCTATTTTTACTATTAGAATTAAAAGTAAATTGCCATACTGTGTGTTCGCTTTCTTCCGCAGATGATTTTAAACCAGCATCCATAGATACATCCTGCGAAGGAGATTTACAAGTAGGAAAAGGAGATGAGGTCACCATCACATTACCACACATCCCAGTAAGATCCCTTCCCCTCAAGATTAGTGACTGGTTCATGTATTCAACCCTGTCTACGGACCACTTACTATACTTTCTCTCAAGGGCTCCACTCCACCCATGACGGTGTTCAAGGGCAACAAAAGGCCATATCAGAAAGACTGCGTTCTCATCATCAACCATGACACTGGAGAGTTTATGTTGGAAAAGCTCAGCAGCAGCATACAGGTCAAGAAAACCCGGTGAGCAGCCAAAGGTCAAGTCATTTTGATCAAAAGCATAAGGACATTGATCAATACCATTCTGGTAGTTCAGTTAAACTTGTAAACTCTTTATCCCCTCTGCAGATCTGTTTTAAGAATGATATGCTGCTTATAACTGAGTCCTGAAAACCATTGAAGGAGTAGCTCACCTTCAAATGAAAATTTCCCATGTCAAAAGAAATTAAGTGCACTTCAGTGGTTGAAACTGTCTGATTGTCTGTGTGTTGATGAAGATGTTGGTTTGTGTTGGTCAGAGCTGAGGGAAGCAGTAAGATCCAGGCTCGTATAGAGCAGCAGTCGGTGAGAGCTAACCAGCTGACGGCACAGTTCCGCACTCCCATCAAGCCTGGAGCGGGAGCTAAGACCTCACCCACCAAAGACAACCCTTCCCCTGAGCCTCAGCTGGACGACATCAAACGAGGTCAGATTCAGTATTACATGTGTTTTAAGGGCTCAATGTTTCTGTGCTCTAGCAGGAACACAGCTTAGTAGATAGCATTAAATTAAGCTAAATCTGTCTGGTTTGCTTTCGTCTTAGAGCTGCGGGCCGAGGTGGATGTGATCGAGCAGATGAGCAGCAGTGGCAGCAGCAGTTCGTCAGACTCTGGCAGTGGTTCTGGCAGTGGCGATGACAGCTCCTGCAGTGATGGAGAACAGGAAGCTCATCTCTCCCCCGGCAGGAACAACATGGCCAACGGAATGAACAAGTCGCAAGGCAGCAATCAGCTGATGAACACCCTCCGTAAGAGCATTCTCCATCTACAGCCGTAGACAAGTATTACTCGCGATCCAAAACAAAACTTAAAGCACGATACAAAAACACACAGCGGAACCACGTGAGACAGCAAAATCAGTGACCGATTTGGTGATCAACTTTTTTTACATTTTAAAGCACGTCTGCTAAACAACAAAAGTAAAGCAATACTAAAAATGCAAAAAGGTTGGAGTTTGTTTTACACATACGGATAGCAACATTCACGCAGATCTACAAAAACCACTGTATTATGCATTCCAGGGGCCTGTACCAAGATGGTGGCTAAACAAACTCAGAGTTACAGGATTAGTTTTGGGTTGACAAATCCAAACCGATGCAATCAGGCATTATTGGTACCGTGATGAAGCTCATCAACTTTCTTTGTTAACCCAGGCTTGATCCTGAGTTGATGTAGCACGTGCACATGAAAGTGTGACATCAGCAATAAGCAGCCAATCACATGCATTGTGTCTCACCTTGGTACTGCTTGAAGCATGCTCTTTAGAGAGCACTGAGAGTGAGGAATGGCTTTGTGGAAAGCCCTTATATGGAGCTGTTTACTAGGCAAATTACTAACCTTGTGCACACGGGCGCTCCAAATCCACTAACAGAGGAACAAGTTTAAGAACAAGCTCATGTGCGTACGCATGTGTGGTAAAACGTCTGTATAAATGTAGTGAATAAGACCCATTATCGTTTGCTGGTGTGGATCTCTATAGTGATCTTTAAGGTATTGTTATCAGTGTGAACAGGGCTTAATGCTGGAGAGAGAGAGAGGTACTGTTCATAAAGTCTCATTTCAACTTTTTTTTTCATTATATGTTAGTTTAAAAAAAGAACTGACTGGCTGTGACATTAAAGTGCTACTCTGTTTTATATGGTACATTGTTTTGTTGTTGTCTTTTTTACTCCAGGAAATGATCTTCAGCTAAGCGAATCTGGCAGTGACAGTGACTGACCTCCGACCTCTCTGATGTTCAGCACTCTGCGTCACGTGCTTTCATAGATGACATCAGTGTTTTTGCAGTGGTTTCATAGATATCGGTGCTTTGGCAGTTTTATCTCGAGCTTTTCGATGTTAACATGGCGATATCACAGAAAGTGTCGAAGAATGTAAAATCATTTTAATAGATTTTATTTTTCTGGAAAAGGGACATTTTTGAACAGATAAGGTTGTGTAAATCATTGAAATTGAATATTGTACCTTTAGTTGTTTAGTATTTTTATGGAGCTAAAAGTCCTTTATCAACATTGTCTGTTTATTGCACTGCTCCCCTCCTCTTCAGTGTTACATAAAGCGAATCAATTGCGTGATCTTTATTCTTATGCCTATGAAGT
Organism: Enteromius anoplus; assembly: GCA_032359395.1. Lineage (NCBI taxonomy): Eukaryota > Metazoa > Chordata > Actinopteri > Cypriniformes > Cyprinidae > Enteromius > Enteromius anoplus. The sequence goes on from JAUMHG010000060.1 coordinate 916,395, forward strand.
TGAGCCAAAATATTTGACACTGTCTAGAATTCAGTACAAATGATTGTGTCACATTTTTTGTGACATAAGGGTCACAACCCCTCACATAAAACATTTTAAAATGCTTACTGTCAATACTCTCAAAATAAGTATATGCGCTTATTTGTTGAAGTGTATACTGCTGGTTTAACCAAAAATAAACAGTTTTATTGCACTGTACAATATTAATGTTGTAAATAGCATCTGTAATGTAAGATAAAAGTCTTAAAAAAAACTGTCAGTGAGTCTGAGTGATCGTTATCATTATTATGTACAAATATCATAAATGCTTTGTGAAATGCTTTGAGAGAAATGAATACTTCATGTAAAAATCTGCTCATGTTGCTTCCTACAGAAATGGCTGGATTGGACTGGCTGTAAATGTGCAAAACACTGATGAGTTTGAAAATGTTTTATTTATTACTGTAAACACATAATTACTTTAAGAGATTACGATCGATTTGAAATTGACCACATGCCAGATGCTGTTGACTGAACTTATTCTCCATGATTATGATTAGTTTAAGCCAGGACTGGGCATTAGTTAAATTAAGATATTTAAGCAACTTTTACAAAATGCCATATAAGAAAATGGTACAGGTGTGCATCTTAACACAGAACAAAGACCCTGACATTTCAATTAACATTTTTCAATTCATGTTTTAAGATATGTCTAATCTGAGACACCTGAAACATGCAATTTAGTCTTGGACTAGCCTTGTCTGTGAAACTGGGGATAAACGATTTACATAAATCATTGTTTGACTATTTTTAAAATCCAAAAGTAGAAGTCAACATAATATTTATTTATACCTTAAATAATGAAGAAAAAAAAGGCTTTCCTTCTGGCCCATTTCTGTTTATGCATATGGAATTTCCCATAATTAAACAAAGATTAACAATAAAGACATATTTCGTTATCATCTTTGCCTACCAACATTAAAAAGTAAATCCAAAAACATTCTGCTATAAACACAGTTAAAAAAAGGACAACATTCTCCACTTCCAATCCACAACCCACAATTGGTATCTATATCAGTATAAAACCTTAAAAAACTAAACACATTTTTTTTTTTTAAATGTACTACTCTCACTATATTAGTTACACAATATTTTTAGGCTACGTGCATGCGTATTTAGACACAATGCACTGATATATTGACTTAAAAATGTTTTTAAAGAAATGTAGTTAAATCTCCTGTTTGTCATTTTAATTCCTGGACTGGGCATTGATTTGTTCATGTTGCTTCACTTTTCTCTTTAAGCGCTGTTTTGCAGGGTTGAGCATTAACCAATCACACACCTTTCTGGTGAGTTTACCAGTGCGATGTCCAATCAGAGGCGTCTCGATCCGTCACCGCGGAGAACAACGGAGATATTCAGCGCGCGCGCTAATTTATTTAAGTAATTATTATGTATAAGTGATTTATTTTGCTTTGTAGACAGCTTGCCTGATTATAACGACAGTTTTCCCGAAAGCACAGAACTCATATCAAACTTTATTAATATATTTTATTCACACTTTAAATAATCTTTTAGTTTTTCATTCACAATCTGAATTCACAAACTGTTCTTTTACTGACAGGGTATGCTTTGCTTTACACCCCCCCAAAAAATCAGGGTATACAAATATGTCTATGTTGAGGATCAGGGACTTTTATTTTGATAAGACGCTGCCACACATTTCTGGCTTCAGCGTTGGTGTCAGCACCATGACAACAGTAGGTCGAGCCTGAGAAGCTGAGATGTCTTGAGCTGTCTTGTTTTACCACGCGTTACTGGAGAAAATATCACTGCATCCAGGTAGAACATAATAACTTTATATATTCGAGCTGTACCAACACGAACACCGTCACTTTGTACGAAATACTAATGAGAGTGGGGTGGTGGTTTGTGCCAGCAAGCGCCAAGAACAAAGCTGAAGAAGCAGATTCAGAAGAACTGCAAATACTATCTATCATCCCATTACCTGGTCTCTTACTTTGCACGAATATAACGGTTCTCATGCCGCATGAACTCGACAGACTGTTAACAGGTTGCTCTGGATGCTCTCTGATTTTCTAGAAAAATTCAAGTGGGAGAACTCAAGTGTTTTTATAAATGAATAAGGCATAAATGTTATAGTCATATTGCTACTATTTATATAATGGGCTAATCATTATAGTTCCATTAGAGATAACCATCATATAGTATTTAGAGAACGCTCTTCAGTATTTTTGTGTGCTGAAACATTTGATACATTATGTCATCTTATTAGATTGGTCTACTTCCCTACGTTTCCTATTCTCTGTGCCTCTCTGGAGTGTGGATTAGCTCTGTTAAGCAGTCAGCAGTTAGTTAGGAAAGCTGCTTGAGCTGCAGCCAATGAAATCTGGAGTCACGTGACCCGTCTGTCATGTTCCACACTCACTCGCGTGTCAGGCAGACCCGGTCAAAGAGGGTCTTCCTGGAGCGCTCTTTATGCTGTGGTCCAATGTAAAATACAATGTAGAATTTATTCTGCTCTTCTATTTGAATATCTGTGTATTTAGTTAACATATATATTGTAAATCTTTAGGTGACATAATGCTTTTTCAGCTGCATGTCTTGGTATTTGCTTTTACTGAGCTTTGTCCTTGCACCTGATGGGAATGAAAAAATATGATACACATTTTTTATATTTAAATATATATATATATATATATATATATATATATACATACAGTATATATAAATACAAATAATGCTTAGTTTTAAAGTGTCTGCTCTGTTTTATGTTGTTTA
>JAUMHG010000060.1:944993-959057 GCA_032359395.1 Enteromius anoplus
CTTTGGTACCGAAATTGGTACAGAGAACCGTGGATTTTCACTGGTATTGGTACCGAATACTGAAATTTTGGTACCGTAACAACACTACTTGAGAGTATTATTTACTTAGCAGCCAATAGGGCAGTCACAAGCCTCACGATTTTCATCCAAAGTATCTTAAATTGGGTTCCGAAGAGACATAAAACTAACCTATACGCCTTTGGGGGTAATTTTAGGGGTTACTTGAGGATATATCCAATTTCTAGAGTTTCAAAATAATGGCCGCTATCCACCAGCATTACCAAGCTTGGTAAAAAAAAAAATTTAATCTCAGACTGTGTTTGTCTGAAAGAAGAAAGTCATATACACTAAGGATGGCTGTATTTTAACTAACATTGACAAATATGAATAAATACTGTAAAAAATGTGTTGATCACTGTTTGTTCATGTACGTTAATACATTAACTCATGTTAACTTTTTATAAAGTGTTGTAATGGTTTGTTGCAACTTGCCACGTTGATAAGATGCAATATTTATCTTGCAGAACACACGTTTTGGCATGTCTCAATACCAAATGACACGTAACGTTTCTTGTTGTTTGTTTGACAGGCAGCGGCTGCGAGCTAGTGCTGAGATTCTCAGCATTTCTGAATGGCCACTATCCTCCAGCGGATTTGTGCGGAGATATCGCCGTGTCCTACAGCTCAGCTACAGGTATGAGCTCCTCGTGAACACTCCCACGCTCTGTTTGTCTGACTCCATCTCTAAGCTCTGGAACACATTACCCTCTTTCCTCACTTCTTCAAGCCCTTTTACTCATTTCAAGATGTCTGGATGTTTGCCAAAACAGAAAAAGCAGCAGAAAGGCTGCGTTTGTCCTGGCGTTTCTCTTGGATGGTGTCTGTGTTGGCAGAGACTGCTGGAAAACTTCCTGAAAATATCCGGGAGTTTCCCTTTTCTCTGGCTCTCTTTTGCTTTCTGTCCTTCTGAAAATAGTGAGTCTGTTTTACACATTAGATCGCAGGTACATAAGACTGCACACACAGATGCACACACACACATGCTTGTCTAGCTTTCTGAGCGAGGACGTATCATTGGCTTCTATTGTTTTTAGATGAAGTTAAATTAGAGTGACTATAGACTAACCCAAACCCTAACGCTAGAAGAAAACATCCGAAAGTTTCCAAAGGGAGGTTTTGTCATATTTAGCCAACTTATTAGGTGACAAACAGTCATATTTTACAGTCAATATACTGTAAAATATACAGTATTGTCAATAAAATATTAATCATAAAGCTAATTATAACAACTTTTTTCGAATTACACTACACACACACACACACTTAAACCTGGGGAAACCCCATTTGCTCTGTTGGCTGTAATAGTCCTCAGTTTCTTTTACTCTTTCTGTTCACCTCTTTCTCTCACACAAAGAGCAGTCTCTATTCTGCAAATTTTTAAACAAATTATTCATGAAAATATTGTTACAAATACATTTTTTAAGATCAATTTCTGAGAAGTTTGTAAGAACGTTTTAAGCTTGCAATTCCCGATAAAAAAACTTCTTATAGGAATATCTTTCCTAATTTTAAGTATAGGGACCCATTCACACTATTAACTAATTGCTTATTAGCATACCTATTAATAACAGATTGGCTGTACTTGTAAAGCATATATTCTGCATGACCATATTCTACATCACAAAACCTACGCAGTACCTGCACTTAACAACTCTCTTGTTAACTATTAAAAAAACAGCAAATCAAGAGTTATTAGGGCTGAAGATGTAGTTAATAGTAAGAATTAGACCTTAAAATAAAGTGTGACCTTTTTTTCTTGACAGGCTTGATCAGTTCAATGAAAAACACCTTTTAGCCTTTATATTTGCCCGATGCACTTACTTCACTAGAAGTGATATTCGTATGAATTATGTGTTTGTGTTATCTTGTAAGGTTTAATGTTGTATGAATCTCCAGTGTTTCCCACAAGACTTTGTGAGATTTGTGGCGGCAGGTGATGTCACGGTAGTTTGTAATATTTATGACGTCATGTAGTGTACATAAAACAAGTGTAAATAGTTAACATGACCTATTAATACCACATGTTAACCAGGAATCATCTCACTATACTCCTTAAATCCTGATTTATTATTGCAACAATAAAAAAAAATTAGCGTACATTTAACTTACTTAAAAGCGACTATATGCGGTGGTTTTGGCTATATTATGGTTTTATCTCATTCAGCACAATGCCTGCGGCTGAGTAACAAAATAACATAATAACAGACAAACTATGTTCATATTTAAAAGTCCAAACAGTTAGTAAGTGACCGTGCTTGGAAATACCGTTTTAAACTCATTTACTACTGACGAGTCTGTTGCGGTATGGCCAGCTGAAAGCGCTGTTTCTCTACCGCTCACTGCACAGAACACACAACGAGTCTTTTAAAGTTGCCAGGTTTGCCAATATGTACCTGTTATTGAAAAAAAGCCACCCAAAAGGTCTGAAAGTTGTTAATATTGTGCTTTTGTGTGTAATATGCCTGAACTGATAGCAGTGGGCATTGGGTATTTGTGGTGGTCAATGTTGATATTGTGGCAGTCCACCACAAATAAATGAACATATGGGAAACACTGTATTCTAAGGATGTACTTACACTAGGCATGGTTTTCGTGAACCGTGAAGAGCGGTGCTGCATCCGAAATGACATACTGCTTAAGTAGGGACTACATTCTACGTACAAAGGTACGTTCTATATAGTATGAATGGAATTCGGACGTACTACATCCGCCATATTGATGTTGTCATGCGCCGTCACAACAGCGTGGAAATTTAAACTTTTAATAAGTCAACGGTTTATTTAGATTGTGTTAAACATTGTGATCACAATAAACAACGTTTTCTTCCTAAGGTACTTGAATGAGCCGCGTCTCAACTTTCCGCCATTTTTCGAATATGACGCCTCCTCTCCCGGAGCCTCATGGGATAGGAAAGTGTCCATGGTATGCCTACTATAGAATTCAGGCGGAAGCAGTAGGTCATCCGGGTATTTCTCGTCTACTGAATTTAGAATGCTATGAATTCGGACATACTACTCGCCTAGCATACTGTTATTCGCGTACTGTATAGTAGAGAAGCATGCGATTTCGGACGCAGCACGGCACTTTTTACGTTGTGGACAGTCATTTTGAGTCGTTTGGTCCGCAATTGTTAAACAGGTCTATTGGTTTTAGAGCATCCCAAAAACGTGATGTCATGCGTCCTGTTCCATGCTCCTGCCAGGTAAGCGCTCACACTACATGTGAACCGCGCTCGAGTCCAACTGAACCGTGCTCTGGCACACCTCTTCCAAGCGGACCAGGGATCTGCCCGAGAATGGTTCGGAGCACTCACATTAGTCAACCAAACGCACTCGGGCACGGGTCAGACTGCCTAGTGTGAGTACACCCTAAGAGGTTATTTATAATGATTTGTAAGAAAATTCTCTAAAGAAATTGAAATGAAAAATTCTCGGGAATTCCGTTTTAGAATATTCTTGATTTCATGAATACAAAATGTACTTAAAGGTAGGTTAAGTGATTCCTGGAAGGCAATATTGTCATTTTAAATGACCAAAACAAACCCCAAAAGGGTCTCACCCCTATTTTGATTGCTCCGCCCCACACATACCTACGCAACCCAGGCAATAATTATTTCTCCGAAACAAAGCAAAACCGATTCTACACTGGATGCGAGCGGCATGACAATAGAACTCATTATAATCAGTAATGCTTTCTACGCTGGATATGAAAGAACTGCTGCTGCATTCTATTAATGAGGTATTGACGCAAATGCCAAATGATTTTCACCTGTCACTTTATCATGTCCAGAGGAGACAGATTTTAGCTGTTGCATCTCAGCTACTGTCCGTCCTGAGCACTGAGCGCTCTCTCCACCGCATCATGAGTAGACACGCCCCTAAACGCTGATTGGCTGCATGTTTGTTTTGGCACTTTAAAAAAACACAACCCCACATTCAACATTTGTCTCTTTTTTTGCCAGATTTTGTGAATCTGGTTTTATAATCTTTGTGATATTAGTACATTTTGTGCTTGTAAACGTGTGTATTGAGCGCTGCATTGTAGATGCTTGTGCGGAACGGGAAGAATTCCCATGTGTGTCTGTCTGTGTGTGTCGCCCATGCAAGCTTGTAATTACTGTCCTAATCACTTGCTCTTTCCACACCTCAAAGCACACTCACTCACACACACACTCACACACACACACACACACACACACACACACACACACACACACAAAGGTTAATTGTAGCACTTTGAAGGTCTTAATCCAGCTTTAATTTTGCTTTCATGTTCAGACCCTCACTGACAATGAACACGTCCTCACAAAATAGTCTAAATGCACTCAAATCTGGAACAAGAGTATAGTGAAGATGTTTTCAGAGTAGTATGTTGCAGAAGTAACGTCATCCACAGCATGTTGTTGCATTAAATGTTTGATAGGATTTATTGTTGAGTTGCACTATACTAAAGTATACGGTTGTGTGGAGTCGACCTGCTCGGAACATGTGGCATTGCTGCAGAATCAATTCATTGTTTTTAATATGTTGGTATTGTTAAGTATCAATGAGAGCGCAGTAAAGTTGAAATCCATTCTGAAGATTTCTACAGTAGGAGTGCCCAGGCTCTCTATGCGGCTGAGACCGAGCAGTATTTGTGTAGTAACAGCAGGAATAGCTCTTGAGAACATGTGGAATGCAGAGCTTGTTTTTGGGAGTGTGGTTTAGATGAATGATGTAGCCACCGATTAAAGTGCCTTTACTGGGCAGTAATGGCTGCTCCTCTCTTTAAGTAAACAGAGCAGTCGCTGCTGACATGGAAGAAGAGGTTAGCTGGTTAGGGTGCGTTTTTGTCAGAGGGTTGGTGGTGTTTACACAGAGATAACTTGAGCTTTACGCAAATGGAGCGGGAACTCTGAGGGGAGACTAATGCTACATTTAGACCTGGAAGCAGAGGTGTATCTCAAACACTTCCAGCTTATAGGTCATATTTCATAAAGTGTGCTGCCGGTCAGAAGCATTCAGATCAAAAGCCACCATTGATTTCAGTAAAAGCTTTTTGGTGGAATCTCACAAAAACAGACCCAGGTCAGATTTCACTCTAAAAGAAGAGGGGGGAAAAAAGGTATTTTTGAAATGTGATATATAAAAATACAATAAAACATTGTGAAATAACAAAAAGAAATGTTTTCTCTTTAAATAAATGTTGTTGGTTTTTTTTACTATTTCTGCTGAATAGAAATTTCTCAAAGAACCTAAAACATGATTTATTTGTAATAGACATCTGTAGTAAATTTATTCTTTACTGTCACATATATATATATATATATATATATATATATATATATATAGGGGGAAAAAATCCCTGTTATTTGTGGATGTTGATGTTTTCTTCTGTTCTTTTGATTTTGAATGTTTATAATACGTGGCTGCACCTCATGTAGTATGATTCATGTGTCAGAGTGAAAGTGTAACTCAGATATTGTACTCTTCTTCTCTCTTGCTGCCACCCATGTCAGAGCTCAACCCTGCAGGTGAGTGACAGAAAGATCATAAGAACAGGATATATTTTCCTATCATCAGATGTGGCTGCATATGTTCAGCTTTGGCCAACACTTTAATATGCAAACATGTTCATAAATATACACACATTTGCTGCAGTAGTAGATATGTCCAGTAGGGGGAAGGGGGTGATAGGATCGTACAGGTGATTTAATTCCTCATCTGAGGTCATGTCCTTCTTTGGTCTAAAGCAGCAGTTTCAGAACTTTTTTGTCAGTCAATATTAGACATAAACTTTGGTTCTTCTGAGACTATAAGTTAGTATTACAATAGTTTAACAACATATTCACATGCTTTCTGATGTCAGTCAGTGGTCAAAAACATGCAAGTAAATAGCTAAAATATTGTTGTTTTTTGTTAGTGAGCGTTTAAAATAGTTTTTAGTTTTCAATTATTTTTTTATAGATTTCCTTTTTATAATTTTTAGTTGTGATAGTGTCTCAGTGCACATTGCATTCACACTGTTTATTTTTAGGAACCCAGCCAAATGTGATACTAACAACAACAATACTTTCTTCATTTACTTACATACTTGGTACAATTAACCAAGCTGAAACGCTGCAAACATCATGAGCTGCTCTCATTTGATGCTCTTCATTTTGAAGCATGCAACAAACTTCATTTTTAAATTGCTGTATTTGATTTGATAATCTCACTATATCACAATTCCACTAGCATTTTATTATTTTTCCAACCTCCATTTGGGAAACCCTGATCTCAACATTTAGCCCAGTGGCGTATGACCATATAGTACAGCTTTAGATGACCTTAACAGACATAACAGGAAAGCATTACTCAGATGCACAGATCTACTCCACAAATACTGATCCCAACAGGACATAGGTGCTTGTCTATTTTTCCATAATCCTGGAATGACCAGTCTGTAGATTATTACAATTCAGTGTGTGTTTGTCTTTATCTTTGTCTCTCTCAGGAATCCCTCGAGTATCTCAGTGTAAATTCAGCCTGCCTCTTCGTTTAGTGTGCTATCCCTCCTCAGCCATTAAAAATGCCAAGTACAAGATCACCGTGGACACCAACAAACCTCCCATGAACCTCAATGAAGTCTTCCCAGGTACCACAGCCAAACTTATTTTTGGTCATTCTGTTTCAGTCCAACCATCTCAAGAAATGATGGATGAATCATACAAAAACATATTGCATCATATGCACTCTTTGCCAAGAATTAAACCGTCAACCACAATCTTAATGTCTATTATAGGAGTAGTGGTTTGATTCATTAGTTTGCCGCTGGGAATGCACAGCAGCAAGCATTGGTTCTCACTTCAGCTAATCACTACAACTGCATTTAAAAAGCATTTGACCACTGAATACTCCAAATTCTAGTTAATACAGTTTAGGGCTCAGATTTGTAAAACATTTTTACAAATTATTATTATTATTTTTTTTACTGCTAAGTGCTAACTTCCTTGTTTTTCCCAAATCATTTGTTGAAAAAGTTCTAAAATTCAGATATTCAGTATTACAACATAACCCCAGCCACAAATATTACATATCATTAGGGATGCGCAAGAGTTCTATGGAATGACATAGAAGATCTGTGATGTAATGATTATGTGTGACATCACTGATCACTAATGTGAACTATGATCGGAAGTGGACCTCTTTCCATGTTTCCATGTCATTTATTTTTTTTATAGTTCATAAATGAAGGAAAACATTAAGGCTGTCGATTTAGAACATTACTCAAATGAATAAGTTATGGTAAAAATAACATTAACATTTTACTGCATTCACACCGCCCGGATTTTAGATCAACTATAAATTAGAACTTGATTTTTACCTTGTTTTTACTCAATTTTCCAATCCAGATATTACCTCTAATGCCACAGAGTAACTGTTGTGCATCATCGAGCAACACACAGCATGTTTTGAACAAAGCGGGTGAACCAATGAGTCTATGGTGCTTGCATTTACTTAAAACTTAAAGTAATCAGCAGTTTGAACAAATCTAATGAATGAATGACTCAGTGACTTATACAATAAGACACTCCTTCTGCCATACACTGGTTATTTTAGGTTTCTATTTGTCATTTTTCCATAATAATAAATTGCTTTTAATAAAAAGCTAATTAAAGGGATTGTTCACGCAAAAAATAAAAAGGACAGTAACAATAATTTTTAAGTTATGTTTGGGGGTCATTTCTCAGCCAAATTTATTTGTGATTAATAGTGAAATGAATTAATTAAATAGCCCTCTAAAATATGTATTTATAGGAATATAAATGAACATAAATTTGATTAACAGCAAAAAATATGTAATATATAGGTGAGTAAATTTGGTCTCTGACTCTGTTACCGTCAAACTCTGTTACCAAGGTAGAGTACAGTAGTGTAACAGAATTGACAGTTTTATTTCATTTTTTCCGAAAACTTCACTTGCTGGCGTAAATGCTAAAAGCAAATGACACTAATAAAAACATGTATGATTAAAAGAGCTTTAAATAACCCAACGTGAGATCAGTTACAAATTCTGTTCTCTTTTTGATATTGTGGTAACAGAGTTGATGTTCTACAAAATAACCCTATGTTTTAAAATATTTTAAATAATTCCATGTTGTAGAATTAAGTGAGTAACTCTTTAGGCCTTTTATAAATAAAATGTTGCCAAAACAAAAGTACCATTAAATATTTTGATTGCACATGATGGTAAAAAATACACTGACTAATAATTCAGACAATTCAAGAAATCATGATTTTCAGCTATTTAAGACACTTTTTAAATGGATTATTATATTGTTATGGACTGTAACATCCTGTAATTCATAACAATTAGTAAAGAATAATAATAAACATTTTTTTTAAAAAGTACCAAATGTACCCGCAATTATAAAATCACCTGTAAGTATAATTACTTTAATGTAATTCCCACATTTTGGTGCTATTGCTGAGCAGTGGAGTCAGTGCTCTGTTATCTGAGTGAGTGCTGTAGACGGGGCTTGGAAAAGCATTTTTCTGAGATAATGTGAGGACTGAGCTTCGGTCAGATAAGGAACAATCCGCTGTGCTCCGGCGTCCTGCGTGCTGATAAGAGACTATCTCTGTCTGACATCCGTTCAGCCACTCTGCATGAGAATCAGAAGCCATCAGGAGGGACAGACAGACGGCAGCGTGAGACAGAGACGGCAACATGCGCGAAAGGACACTAAAACCGATTGTCTTTTTTGGATATGTACTACCGCTAGCATCGAGTTACAAAAATCATTAAGTACCTTCAAAGAGCATTTGGACACTTAAGCTAAACTTGAATATTTTTGAATGTCATTGCATTGTACAATAACTGTATCAAGAACTTTCATTCCGCACCCCTGCACGTACAGAGAGTTACTCCTGAGTGTTAAGGCAACCAGTTGATTAAAACAATTATATAATTCTTCCGCTGTCAACCTAATTTCTGTTTGCATATGTTTGATTAAAAATTAGTTATGTAACGATTTTAGTACCATAAAAAACAATCATGTTTTATTTTAGTGGTCTTTAATTTAAAAGTTTGAAGAATAACAAATAATGTCTTTTTTTTTATTTAACTTATAGATCATTTATAATAGTAATAATTATAAACTGTCAGTCACTTCAGTTCAAAACAATATCCCTGACTAACTCCTGCTACTTTAAACGGCTCTGTTTGACATTGCGTCACATGCATGATATCAAAAACAAAATAGAAACCCTTGACACTCTTCACGGAGCGTGCACACAAATACGTACAGGACCATTTGAAAGCATCTCTATAATAGGCTGGTATGGTTCCATTTCTGGTGATTTTGACTACACTATGTCTCTGGGTTTCAGATTTCTCAGAGAAGTCAGAAAACAATGACAGCAGTGCTTTGGGCTTCCAACTCATCACCGGCTCCAGGGTCATTGTCCTTGCCTCCAAAACATCTCGTGAGTTCTCACACACCTGCACACACATGCCCTACTTACAGTATGTCAATGACTTTCTACTATTTTAATAAAGTTCTAAAAAATATACGTTTTCAGACTCCTCCGACAGTGTTAGTTAAATCTTCACCAAAAAATCTTACTTGATCAACTAATCTAAAACTTGCAATAGATGCTTTCGTATATTCAGTAAAAAAAAAACAATATTGAGTTTTCATCTTTTCAGTTCTCCGTTGAAGCAAAATGTGGCATATCTCACTAAAATCATGTTCTGAAGAGACCATTTTTGGCACAGGTCCTTTTGATCAAGAAATTCAGAAAATGAAAATGTGTTTGCTGGGGCTCCCGAGTAATATCAAATATCATGATATCGATGATTTTTATGTGTGTTTAATTTGTATTATTAGTCTTGTTTCGTCTAAATCTAATAGTTTTTTAAAGAATTATTATTTTTATTCAGTTAAATGCCCCTCTGTTTTCTAAACACTTTAAGTAACTTTATAAGTCATTATAGCTTAATGTTATTCCAAAGAAGAACAAATCTTTCATCAGATTTTAATAAGTTCCTGTGCCTCCAAAGCAGCTTTTCTTTTTGACTTACATCACCGAGCCCAACCACTCCCCTCCAATCAGCTGTCATTAAAAAGAGCGCTTTCCTCCATTCAGTCTGATTCTCATGGTGAACATCAAATGCTGCCTGACATTTTCAATTGGAAATCCTTGTTACTCATTAATCATTTCATTTCAGTTCATTGACCTCAATAACTTAATCAGAGTAAATGTTTCAAAATCTCCTTCAGATGAACAGACGGTGACGGGAGCAAACAAAATATGAATAAATTAAGAATCGTTTACAATATCAGGTGAAGGATCCACCATGGCTGTGTATTTCCACAACAAAAGGGTCAGTCACATCCTGTAATGAAAGTTTTGTTGTGGTGCCAGTGTGGATCGACATCTTGCTCTCTCTCTCTCTCCCTTTCTTCTCTCTGTTTTTCACGAACACACATGAATGCACACTTTCACACAACCCCTCCCCCCACACGCTTCACTAACGCTTGCATCCATCATGCGAGGAAGCCCTGTGATCTGTTTCAGGTTGTCATGAGCTAATTACAGGTGCAGGAGACGGAAGGCTGATAGCACTGCTCCGTCTCTCTCTTTATGTGAGTGTGTGTTGACTCTCTGCAGAGCGTTACAGGATCCAGAGCGAGAGCTTTGAGGATATCTGGCTGGTAGCCAAGGAGCTGGTGCTGCGTTTCGACCAGCACTTTGCCTCCCTTGGAGTCAAAGACTTTCGGAACAGCTTTACTGGACCAATTCCACTGCCTGAGTACTTTGAGACATTGGACCATCACTTTGAGGTGTGAGGTTTCTCACATAGTCACACATATTTAAATAATATATATATTTATTAATAATATATCTATATATGTGACCCTGAACCACAAAACAAGTCAGAAGGGTCAATCTTTTGAAATTGTGATTTATACATAAATAAGCTTTCCATTGTTAAATATACTGAGGGTGCAAAAAAATCGAAATATTAAGAAAATCGCCTTCCAAATGAAGTACTTGGCCATGGATATTACTAATCAAAAATTAAGTTTTGATGTGTTTATGGTAGAGAATTTAATAAATATTGTAATGGAACATGATCTTTACTTAATATCCTAATTGTTTTTAAGGTCACACTATCTATTAGGTGACCTTGCATCAAAAAATAAGTGCAATGGACTTGTTGTGTTCATATTTTATTGCAAAACACTTCTTCTGCTATTGAGGTGTGATACGGGTAAGTTTAGGGACAGGTTAGGTGGGATGGGTCGGTTAACGTGAAAGGGATGGGTCAACAGTGTAAATACACATGCAATTACAATGAAAAATATAAGTACAGTTTAAACACGTATGCACACAATTCGTGCATTGTAATAAATTATTAATTTAAAAGTACACAGTAGTTAAGGCCACAGACCATTTTTGACATGAAAGTAAAATCAATCGTTTTGACTATTGCTGTAAATATACCCGTGCTGGTTATGACTGGTTTTGTGGAAACATATAGTGACATCCTTAATAAGTGCTGTATGACATTAAAACGTAACTTTCTCGTTTCGCGGGAATATTTGTAGCTTCGTGTGAATGCGCAGAAGTATCAGGATTTGCTGTCGGAGAGAGCCGTCCAGTTCAGAGCCATCCAGCGCCGTCTACTGACCCGCTTTAAAGACAAAACCCCAGGGCCACTTCAAAACCTGGACACGCTGATGGAGGGAACCTACCGCCAAGTAAGCGCAATTACACAAAGGCACACTAGAGGATAGTTCACCCAAAAATCAACATTTGCTATTATTTTACCCACCTTTAAGACGTAGGTGACTTTTTTTCTTAAGTTGAAAAGTAAAGAATATTTTTAGCTGAAAGTCTAGTCCCTGGTGATTCATAAAATGCAAGTCAGCGGCTGCTCGATAAAAAAAAAGCTGGCGATATATTGTGGTCTTATGAAGAGAAACTATTGGTCTGTGCAAGAAACTGTACATTATTACCTGTACTTCAGTTACAAACCCTTGGAGAGACTGTTCAATAAACGTTAACCTGAACCTCAACAGAAACCCATCAGTCTTGACTTGGGTCAGGTACAGAAGCAAACACAGATTGAAATATTGTATGCAGTGTTGAATGTGTTTTGGACTAGACTTGGGCTTCATTAGAAATAGTTTTATAGTGCCGTATCGTTAATGAAATGAAAGGCCAAAGGCTCTGAAATAATATTATTTCTTACATTTTTAGGATACATGTCCAGACATGCAATTACAATGCATCATAAATGCACAAGGTCCCAACCTCTTGATGACTGTTTAGTGTGCCTGCTGAACTTGGTCACTTGGTTGCTGCACCGACCAGCAGATGAACACAAACAATGAACACAAAGTATGACCACATCTTAAAAAGCAAATGAAACAGTAGTGTACACTCTTAACCATTAGATTTGTTTACATCTAGTACAAAGCACTGAATATCTGTTACCAAATACAGCATGCTGGACTGCTGCTTCAAAAACGTTGAGGATTCAGAGATGAATACACTGTTGAGTTGTTGACATGCTTTTCCGATGACATGTTTTTTGTTGCACGTCATGCTCATGCCACTCATAGAAAGTAGATGCTTCTCCATCATCACACATTAACAGACTGTGGGTTGTCATCTACCATGTGTCTGATGCTCTGGATGCTTGTGGGAAGATAGGATTTCACTTGCCCATTCCTTCGTAACCCCCGCTCTCGTTCCTCTGATCATTTATTTGTGTGGATAAATCACTTTACTTCTAAATTCAGGATCTTCAGGAAAAGAGAGAAGTGTTGAGGTCTGGAGAGCGCCGACCGTCTGTGTTTCCCACAAATATTTTACCTCGTAAGAGCGCTTTTAAAAGGCTTCTGTATGTGTGTGTGTTGCACTGTGAGCTGTGTGGCTCCCTGTAATTAGCAGTTGAAAGGTGAAGGTGGCTGGCCAGTGAATGACAGCTCACTGCGGGGCCCCTGTGCTCATAATGGAGGCCTCTCTCCAACAGCCTTGATTTATTTGAGCCCAAATGGAGTGCTAAACAGGGCTAAATGCTGCTCAACACTGATCCCCCTGTCTACATAAGCTCTGCCATTAATGGCCAATGGTCTGAGATCTGGAGGCATGTGCTTCCATGTACATGTGTCTGTTTGATGCCAGGTTCAAAAGGGACTCTCAGGTACTGCTTCTGTTTGTGTAACCTATGAAAGGCCTTAGGGAGTTCCTGTTTTTCTTCTCCTGCTCTTTTCCTTTTTTCCTCTCTTCATCAGCACATATACACCTCATTCATTGCCATGAAGGATAAAGGCACAAAGAAACATTGATGTAGGCTGCTTAGATTTAATCTGATTTCCAAGGATTTAAAGCCTTATTCTTTGGGCCTTAAAACAGTGACTCACAAAACATCATAATCGTGCGATTAGATTTTCTTGATTTCTTTGTTTATCAAATTCAGTATAAAAATGTGTTCCAAGTCTAAAGGCGCACCAGGATCGATGACCATATTAGTGTCCACGATAACAGTGTACTAATATTCTAATGAGCGTTAGTTGACTTGTAGGCAAAAAGTTACTTATTTGCAAGAAAAGGGACCTTCAAAATAAAGTGTTACCAAACATGGTGTGAGCAGGTGTTATTTTTTGGGTAAACAGCCGCAAAAGCAGTCCTATAGGGGGCCATAGAGTCACCTTTAAAAGTCTATACATTTCTTCAGGTTTGCTAGCTATAACAGGCTGAGCAGTGTGAGATTGTGTTATTTAGTTCAAAAAACTTCATGTAAATATAGTCGCACAGTTAAAAGAATGCCTGAATAAGAAAATACAGTGCAGGATGTGCTTGATGTTTAAAATATTTGTTAAAGGGGCCATAGAATGAAAAACTGAGTTTACTTTGGCATGGTTGAATAATAACAGTTTTGTACATGTACATAACATACTGAGAGTCTCAAACACCATCGTTTCCTACTTCTTATATAAATCAAGTGTTTGCAAAAGACGACTGA
>JAUMHG010000060.1:965921-975975 GCA_032359395.1 Enteromius anoplus
GTTTATTGTTGACTAAATGGAAGTGTGGAGCATCCCGCAGGAAGTCTCTCACTTCAGTGGTTTCACACGTGGAGGAGTGAGGGAAGAGGTGGATAATGAACAATTTTCCCAGGAAGACAGAGCTCAAGAGACATGGAGTGGCGTATTTATCAGATCTGAGCCAGCTGATAAGGCATCTTAGTTGTCTCTATGGGTTGCCAGATACGATCATACCCTTAGTCTTTTTTAACTCCCTTCAATGGACGAGTTTATAAACAAGAATTGTCTTTGCCAGCATTTCTTTATCCATCTCAATGTAATCTCTGCGCCATGACTAAAAACAACAATGGTAACTGTCTAGGATCGCTTGCTGGTACAGATGCATATCTCTGTCATCAACCTCCCAGCTTTCCTTCCACACACATACTGTACACACAAATTTAGTAACCAGCTATATCAGTGTAGCTATAATGCAAATAAATATGTTGTTTCATTTAGTGAAAAAAAAATTAAGTAATCTTTTCTAAATAAAAGGTTGTTTTATACATACTTTTTATTAATAAATTGTTTAAACTGGTCATTTATTAGTGGCATAAATGTGTTGAAATACATAGTGTTTTCTTGTACACTACCGTTCACGGTATGTGTGTGTGTGTTTAAAGGAAATTAATATGTTTCTTCAGCAAGCGTGCTTTAAATTGATGTAAAGAAATGTACTGTTATGAAATTTATCGATTTATAATAGGGTTTTTTTTTTCTGTTCATCAAAGAATCCTGAAAAAATTCTTCACGGTTTAACTGTTTTCAACATTAATATGTTGAAATGTTCCTTGAAGCAAAAAAGCATATGATAATGGTTTCTGAAGGATCATGTGAAACTGAAGACTGTAGTAATTGCTGCTGTTTTGCATCACAGAAATAAAATATATAAAATAATTTAATATTTTAGTTATTTTAAAATTGTAGTAATATTTTACTATTCATTTATTGTGGAGTTTGTTATATAAAATTTAATCTCAGTGATACAATTCATTTCAGCTGTTGGTATTTGTCTTTTTCATATAGTCCCACTATATTCATGAGTAATAAATTCCCCAATTTGCCATTAGAATAATGCCACTGTGCAAAATAATGTTTAGTTGATCATAAAGAAATATAATTTAAAAATAGTTTTGGGTTCAATACACTTTTAATCAACATTATTCATGGCATAATAATATTCATGTGATGTTAACGTTGTAAATATTGATGGCATGCTCAGTTAAGTTATGGGTTATGAAAGGTTCATGTTGTGGGTTTTGGGAGTCCCCAATAACAGGTTGACATGCACGCACACAAGGTCAAAAACACTTTTTGATTCTTATAATTTGCATTTATTTTTACCTTATTTCCTCAACGACTTCCAAACAATTCACTCAACAATTAATTTTTTCCAAACACCTCCTTCGCGTGATGCTAATCTGTTCTGATTAGCCTGATAAAGCAGGTTTGTGAGCGCAGTTGCTGCTTTGTGTACAGCGTTACCGTGGAAACAATTTTTCCTAGTGGCAAAGAATGAATTTACATTTTCATTCAGACCGATGTGAAAATCAAGTTTTCCCGGTCTGCTTGTACACGTGGGTGGCTCATACTGTATGCTAATGTTTCATGTTGAGTCTTTGTCCTCCTTTTGACTTGTGTTCTCTCAAATGTTCATGATGCCCCTGCGCTTCACCACTGTAATGCAAATGGACTTCACGGCTCCAAACAACGTTGCTGATGCTTTTTCGAGAGTTTCGTATTGTTTTGGAACTCAGGTCTGATACTGACAAGATTCAGCAGTGAAATGCTCTCATTCTTCTGAAGGTGTGACTACTGACATCCCACGAAGAACTGTATATTTATATGCACGGATATTTCTGTCTCCGCATTTGGCTACATCTCTCAGGGATGTATTTTCTGGCCTGTCTTTGGCATTGGCTGGGGTTTGTTTTGGGCTTGAAATGTTATATGTATTTTTAGAGTATATAATTTTTGTAGAATGTGCCCATGGGTAAGTGGTGACCACACTGATGGGTCTAACGGTCTGCCAGCTGTTTCATGTCTTTTCTTTTCTAAACCAACAGCAAATTTTAGCTCTTCAAGATAGTGGTTTCTAATCTGAACTCATCTTAAGTGATACTTAACATTGTACATAATGAAAACCCACTTCCTGTTTCTCAATTTTTTTCCGATTTCTTCTTTGAATAAGGTACTTGAATAGATAGAGAAAAAAGAAAGTTTGTTTTATTCTCTTCCAATGCATCCAGCCGAGACGCAGTATTTGAATATACTATTCTTCACTGAGCTAGTTCAAGAATCGCCTTACATCTTTTCTCAAGGGTGTTTTACCTATTCTGGACTTTCTGCTCTTTGTGTAAGTAGTTCTTTCTCTTTCCCGTTAAATGTGCTTTTGTTTTTGCTCAGCTGGCATCAATCGACTCTTGTACTCTCCCTCACAAAAGCTCCTTCTCTGAAAGTCTATTTAGATTGGCCGTTGAGACCTTTTTATCAATACACACTGATCTTTAATAGCAGATGTCTCTCTCACACACTGTTTCAGTGTGGTTTTTTGTGCTCTGTGCCTTGTGGTTTCAATATGATTGACACTACAGGTGTGGTGTGCTCTCAAAAAGCATAACTTTATCAGACCTGTGTGATGGTTTATTTTCGAATGCTTTTTGAGTGTCATTTATATTATAGAGCACCCCCCCCCCCCAACTGCCTTGTTCTGTTTTTTTCCTCTTTTATTCCACTTTTCATTGAATTTTAATACAAAGAGATAGACAGGCAAACCAGCGCTAAGTGATACACTAACGTTTAACTTTAATTTTTCAGTTTGCTCACGACAAGATGCATCTTGGGGTGAATTTTTAAGACTACACTGGCCTCCAAACGTTTGGAAATGCCCTAGAAAAGTGGGGTTTTGGAAGATTTTGGCATGAATCCTTTTTCATTTGTGATAATGTTGCACTGACACAAACTACGAAAACATATTTTATTACATAAACAGTTTATACATAGCAAATACTTTCATACATTCATCCACCATCAGAAGCTATTACTGCTCATAATCTGGGCATTGACGCTGTCCGTTTATTCAAACATTGACTTGATATATTACTCCAAGCCTCCTGAAGGATTGCCCAAAGATGATTCACACTGGTTGGACACTTCTTACAGACATCACTTGTCCAGTTCCTCCAATAGTAGCTCAACCTTGACATATCTCTATATTACCATTGTTATCAAAATGAAAACGATTATTGCTGGTGTTCAATGATAAAGTTGCTTTCGTGTACAGTATTTGCACCAAAATATGATAAGGATTTATGCTGTTATCACCAAAACCACACTTTACCAGGGGTGTTTCCAAACTTTTGGAGGGCAGTGTATATCCAGGGCATTTTTAACTCCACAATCTGAAGAATGATTATTATTATTATTTATTATTATTATTGCCCCTTCTCATTCTTGTGACTTGTCAATATTGCTAAATACTGCTACAGTAATGATAATCAAATGAGAATTATCTCTGAGAAAGGCGATTTTAAATGAACTCTTTTTCTTTTCATTAGTAAAGATAGGAGATCGAGCATAATATACATACTCTAAAAGTCCGTTAACACCAAGCATGATAACACTGTAAAGGTAACGACATGTAAGATATAGTTCTCAAGATTTAAGAACAGCAGAGTTCACACCACAACTGTAACAGTAAAGTCACAAGTAAAGAAGTCAAGAAACGATATCATTACACGAAATGCTCGATGAACGATACAATCATCAGAACCCATCCTTCTGTAACAAGTTGAAGAATTTAAAGCGGCAGATGCACATGTGCTTAGGATCAGCAGGTGATATCATTCACTGGTGTGGATGCTAATATCGCTATCTTTATGGTCATCTTTATAGTTATTGCTATCGGTGTGAACGTTTTTTAATTGTCACCAAAATAATACAACAAAGCAGCTGAACTGTATCGCTTTTCGCTATATATCATTTTTATTTTGTACATTTAGATTTTTTGTAAGAAGTCAATCATGAAGTATGTAAAAACAGTTCATCTGTACACTTAACTTGAGACTCTTTTCTCTGTCTGTCTGTCTGTCTCTGTGTCAGGTTATAGCATTAGCAGATGCAGCAGAAGACAACCGGGAGCGTTTGATCCAAGCTTTTACACGTTTGCGGAGCGCCACTCACCTCCTCATCCTGCTGTTGTCTCTGTGGCAGGGGCTCGGCTCAGAGCAGACTACCATCCTGGAGGCCACGCTCCTACCGCTGCTGCAGGACACACCGCAACTTGTGAGAGAACACACACAAACCTAGCCTTTGACATTAGACACCCCCGTGAATTAGCGGCCTGACCTGCAGAATCTGTCTCCAGGTGTTGGGTAACATGGGTGTCGAGGCACAAAAAGCTGTAATACAAATGTGAAACACAAACACACAGTGAGAATAATAGTGACCCCATTAGAATATAAATATTAGAATAAATACATGAGTGATACCCCGATAGAGTCAAGTTTCTCTAGGCTGGCCCACACCAGAATTGACTCTCTCACCCAGTAGAATTCTTCCAATGCTTTATCGCACTTTTATAGGCTCCAGTAATGTAGGATGTGTCTTCTGATACGGTGAAAACAGACTCAAGAGATTACAGTTTTATGTTTGAAGCTGAGTCTTCACAATTTTTTGAAAGTTATTGATGGCTTGTAATAGTATGTAAAACAGATCTCTAATCTGTCAGGCTTCATAATTTTATTTTTACAGTATATGTAACACACACAAAACATTTACACCAGATAATAGGGGGCCTGGTATGTAAACCTTGCCACACACATAACGGGCAGTTTCAATAAGTGGGTGTGACTCACAGTCACAAAGAAATGCCAAAATGTTTAAAAGAAGCAGGACCACTTTTCCTAAAATTGCTATAAAAATTACAACAGTATGATATTCACACCAAAATCCATGTCCGTACTGTATGTACTGTTAGACCATGACACGAATCGTGGAGTTTGCCGCTATGTGCTGCTATAATAGGTCAAACACATAAAATGTCTATAACTGTGCGTTTGTTAGTCCGATTGACTTGGAAAATCACGTTCATTGTCTGTGTACGCTTTCTATTAGCGTATTCTGGTATCTTGTTGCCAATGAAATTAATGAAGTTAATGAAGGATGATCTGAACAAGACGCAATGGGCCTGTTTGGCTCACACCCAAAAAACTCTGTGAGAAATTTTAAATAAATTGACTTTTCAAAAAAAAAAAAACTTTTTCCCACATCCACACAATATTAATATATTCGTAACACCTTTGCCTTAAGAACCACTGCTGTCAATCAGATTGTTAGTCCTAGGTTGCTTACCTCTACCTACAATTCTCCGGACTCTTTAGGTCAGTAATTATCCAAAATAAATGTTGAACTTTGTATGTACAGCACTCTCTTCCACCTTCAATACCACGATTGAGGTGAGACGCTTGAGCAAGGCACCGAGCCGCCAACTTCTCCCCGGGCAACGTATAAAAAAAGGCTGCCCACTGCTCTGGGTTTGTTTGTGTGCTACTCACTGCACTTGGATGGGTGAAATGCACTGCACAATTTCTGAGTATGGGACACCATACCTGGACACACGTCCTTTTTCTTTCTTTTATTTAATAGTGTATTAAAATAGTAGTTTTTTTTAAATAATAGTAATACAAATTATTTTTTTTCATTCTAAATTGCAGACCTACTGTAGTTGTCCCAGTCTCTGCTTACCCTGCATGCAGAAAGTTGCTTGAATCAGCATGCCACTGTTCCCATCACTTTTTATGACAAAGCTATGCCATTGCACATAGCGACCACTGCCTTAGCAACCACCCAGAACATAGCAGTGCCCTGGCATCCACAATATCCTTGCACTCTGTGCCATCAAGCAACACTCGGAAAAATGCAATAATTTAGTCTTTCTCTTTTGGGTCATCGGCTGTACAGTCACATATGGAAATATTCCTTTATCTGAAGAGAGTGACTCAGGACTGTCAACAATATTTGGATCTCTAAACTCTCTGTAGATAATTCATAGAACACACAGCACTCGTGTGTCTTGAGCGTCTTTTATTACTATCCGCTAATTTCCTCTATTGGAGAATTTGATCTGATTTATCAATGTCTTCCTCTTTCTGTCCCTCTGATTCTCTTTTATCTTCTGTAGTCAATAAAGGGCTCGCCCCTGTCATCAGCGTAACAAGGCAGATTACCTGCTATTAGATCTCATTAAGGGCCGTCTGTATGGCGACAGTCGTCCCACATTCCACCTGCCTGTCAACACCACGGCCCATCTCTCAGAGCCTCTCTATCCTGCTTGACGGCAAAAGGGTGGGCTGGAGATGCTGCAGGCCAGTCTTAAAGACGCGCACACACATACACACACATAACAATCTTTGTTCACAGGGAGTAACTTTCCATTCATGAGGCATGTGGCAAAACAGACTTCACAACCCGTGCAACGAAAAAAAAAAGAAAAGGCAAAAGGAAAAAAAAAAGCATGTACTCGAACAGAAATTCCTTTTAAATGTTTATGGCTTGTTTGTATGTAGATCGAGGTTTAGATGTGGTTACATAAATGAAGTGGATGGTAGGGATCGTTTGTGGCTCATTGAAAGGAAACAGGATGAGAAAGTATTAAAAATAATTAAGACAATATACTAAGGTATTAAGAGGCATCTGCTCATAAAGTTTGAGAGTTTTAAACAGTTCTTGTTGCTTTGTACTCTAGTCATTAGTGTGCAAATCATAAATTTCACACTTCACATCAAGCACAACAACAGACTCTTAAGCAGGGCCTTGTTTATGCACTTTCAAACGGTGAATTGTTATATCTGCAAGGCTTAGTTTGTGTATGCTTTTTCAGGGCTGGGAGGAGAGCGTGGATGCAGCGGTCTCCCACCTCTTAAAAACGTGTCTGTCACGCAGCTCCAAAGATCAGGCCATCAGCTTGAGCACCGGCCCGCTAACCATCCCAAAAGACACGTCACGCCTGAAGAAACACATCGCGCTGCTCTGTGACCGCTTGGGCAAGGGTGGCCGTCTCTCTCTCACCTCAGAAGCCAATGTCCCTACAACCGTCATGATGCCAGGTCAGAAATATCTTACTTTGGAAGCTTTCATAAATTTGAAGGGGCTTCATTGTCAAACTTAAAGGAGTAGTGCAAGAGCTAATGGCATTATTCAGAGCCTGGTAACTTGGGGTACTCCATAGGTGATGCACACAGAGATAAAAGAGGGGTTCCCACTATTTACCAGCCTTAGTTCTATATTTAAGACCACTTTAAAGCTTGCCACACAAAAGTATGAATAATACTTCCTATGTTACAACAGTACAGCACTCTTCATCGCTCTTTTATGTGCACACTCGCACTCAAAGCTGCTGGATGGTGTGCATGCACGTTAACCTTTTTTAAGTTTGGGTACCTAAAAGACTCCACCACAAAAAAATTTGAGATTGGATAAAGACAAGTTTTAAATTATGCGTATGAAAGTAATACTGGAGTGGATTTTTTGCTCGGTGCATGATAAGAACTCATTCCGATTAGGCTACCTTTTTAAAAATATGTATTTAAATAATCATTTAATGTGTATTCTGGATGTTCTCTTTTCACAAAAAAACTTGACCAGTGCAGTGAAAAACAACCTTTGACCAAAGTGTAAAGTCTTGTTTTGTCTTTTATTTTGGTAGTAAACTACGTATGAAGACTTCTCGTGTTACACTAATGCTATTGTAGTGACGTGCAGGGGCAATAAGGATAGAAAGAATGGAGCTTTACTTCAGAGGACACATAAAACGCCAGAGATCCCTGAGGAATGTGTGAATGATTAACTGGATGGGTTCTGTTATCAGACGCCTGTCCTCCCTGAAGTCTCGGACTGTCTCTCTCTCTCTCTGGTGTTTGGACACTGGGTGTGTAGATATTATCCTCCCCGCAGATGGCAGGATGTCTGAGCACACAGCGTTTGGTCAGTTGCCAGTCGTGTGGAGGAGAATGTGAGTGACTAATCTCAGAGAATCCTGCTTAAATTGCTTTTGTCTGATGATATATGTCTGCAGGACGTGTTGCTCCATTCCTTCAAGTTTAAAGTCAGACTCTTGACACTCTCTCATACGCACACTTGTGACCTGGCTGCTTTATCGGTCTGATTTGTGTCTTCCTGTCTGCCTTCCCCTCTGTGAGTCCTGTTCTCCCTCACCTGACCTTGTGATGACATCACACGGAAAGATCGCCCCCCTACCTGAGCACCTGCCTCTGAGCTAATGCATCAGCCTTCGTATTTCTCATATCAGAGGGACCTTGTGTTTTCGTTTCATTTGTCTGTCTTTCTGTCTTTAAGGTCTTCTTTTGAATGAACCGCTGGAGGTCACGGTTCGTTCATGGAGGAGTCAGTGTCTGGCTCACTTGTTAAAGTCAAGATTTGTTTAAAGGAGTTTTATGGAGGTGTTTTTTTTTTTTTTCTTGACAAAATTAAAATGATAAATCAAATACTGGTAACACTTCATTTTAATGTGTCCTTGTTACACATATTACATGTACTTACTGTTATAATAATAATTAAATATGCATAATTACGTGCAAGTAACCCTAAAAAGCCAAAACCAAACCTAATCTTTACCCTTACCATATGGTAAGTACATGTAGTTAATTAATATCAATCAGTGCTCAAATGCATAAAAGAAAGTGTAACCCAAATACCCAAATGAAATACAGTTTGTGTTTGTGTTCAAATGATAATTGACAATTTTTTAAGCCGTGCATCAATCAAGCCAATGGAACAACAAGTAGGTAACACAGTAAGCTAAATTAAGCGTTGTAACAAACCTGTTCATTGAAAACTGTATCTCAGGAGCTCAGCCACATTGATCTTTGGGTTCTTCTTCTCCTCTCTCACCAAGGCTCTTCTCCTCCTATAGCTCAGTTTGGCCGGACGACCAGCTCTAGAAAGGGTTCTGGTCGTCCCAAACGTCTTCCATTTAAGGATTATTCTTAGGAACCTTATGAGCAGCAGATATTTTTTTGTAACCTTGTCCAGATCTGTGCCTTGCCACAATTCTGTCTCTGAGCTCTTCAGTCAGTTCCTTTGACCTCATGATTCTCATTTGCTCTGACATACATTGTGAGCTGTAAGGTCTTATATAGACAGGTGTGTGTCTTTCCTAATCAAGTCCAATCAGTATAATCAAACACAGCTGGACTCAAATGAAGGTGGAGAACCATCTCGAGGATGATCAGAAGAAATGAACAGAACCTGAGTTAAATATATGTGTGTCACAGCAAAGGGTCTGAATACTTACGACCATGTGCTGGAAGCTTTTAAATTCAAATAGAAAAGGACCATATCTGGTTGTGTAATGAAAGCTATAGTCTTTCCCATAATTGAAAAAGTGTTTAACTTTTAATGAACAAATTGAAAACCTTTAAATGAATGAATTCAAATTAAAAATAATATTATCTAATTATGTTATCCATAGGAAAGTAAAGTAGTCTTTCATAGCTTATATGTATGCTAAGTGTCTGCTTTTAAATAAACAAATTCAAATTCGAAAACGTATATTTAAGCGAGGTACAGTCTTTCCCGTATCTGAATGCTTAGTGTCTACTTTTAAATGTACAAATTTAAATCGAAAACGATTTTTTTTTAATTATGTAATCCATATGAAACTAAAGGGAGGTACTGTCTTTCCGATATCTGAGCTCATGATATGCAGTCACCTGCGTGCAAATGGCCTTACCTAGATACCAAAAAAATGTAAAAAAAATAATAATAAATAAAATAAGATTAATCATCTAATTTTCATTGTTTTTGACAGAAGATCTGCTGTGTGGAATAAGCCAGAATTGACCACAGAAGAATATATAGCCATTTGAACAACTAAGTCACTTATTGAGTAACTTAATTAGTTTTCAGACGGGGTAATTTACAAACCGGATTCCAAACAATTTGGGACACTAAACAAATTGTGAATAAAAACTGAATGCAATGATGTGGAGATGGCAAATGTCAATATTTGTAATAG